>JAZHYW010002949.1:0-16629 GCA_037355805.1 Ixodes ricinus
CTCCGACGTTGAGCGCAGTGAACGCGGCGTAGCGCAGAACGCGCGCCTTTCATTGGCCGGCAACCAGAAACTCGAGAGCTGTGGCCAATCAATATCTGCGCGCGCTACGCTACGCCGCGCCCGTCGACGTTACGTTGGAGTATAAACGTGCCTTTACACCGACGCCGACATGGCACGCTAATGGTTTGTTGATGGAGCACGGCGCGCTTCTTGTCTCCAACCCATCGCGCATGCGCGGCGCCGTTTCCGTGCTTCTAGGGACGCTCCGGTTTATTTCTAAATATAAAGTAGTGTGTAGAACAAAGGGTGATGATGCATCGATTATATTTTTCAGTGTTTAATTTAACTCACGAGTGGGCTCGTTTTCGGTACGGAGTATTTGACAATTCTGGACATCCCTCTGACGACGGTTGCCACCTTTTCTGCACCGAAGGTTTGCAGGTAAAATTAACAGTTGGCTCTTTATTGTTTGCTCGTTTTATTGTTTCGTGATGTGTGTTTGTGTGTATGTTTGCACATCCTGAGGTTAGTTTGCCTCAACTGGCGTCTTGTCTCTCAGCTGCAGCTGAGCAATTTAGTCAGTTCGTTACAACCGCTACCCTGAGGTCTTTGCCTTGCACCAAGAAGTAGTGATACACCACAGTACGGGGTACAATGCTCATTGAGGTCGAAACGGTCAAGGGTGGGGATGGAACCCAGGATCCCTGGGTTCTACAGGGCGAGCTTTCGCTCCATGTGCTCCGAGCTGGTGTGCGCTAGCTCATGTTTACGTGATGTCTCTTCATCGTGTTTTGTTGTAGAGCGGATCTTGACATACAAATATTATACCCAAGTTCCTCGCACGTAACACAGTTATGTTCTTAAAGATGCCCTTATCTTTTTACCACCTCAAATATAAAATCAGTTTCTCTGGCGTTGTAGTAAAACTAAATTGTTTTGTAAAAGAGCTTTGGCTCAAGCATTCGCTCAATAGTATAAATTGTTACCTTAAATTGGCAAAAGAGTTACAGATGAGAAAAGTTAAATAGCATCTGCCTAATTTACCGTGACAAATTCGTCATCAGGCGAAGCGTGTTATCTGCACTTTCTAATCTAAAAAATGCAGCTCACTGATGCTTTTTATGACGTAAAACAAAATGTACGTTCATACAAGTAACAGTGCGATTAATATTTTCGGGAGCTTAGTGGTGATACCTGCCTTGCAAATGTTATGTGGTTTCTATTAGAGTTTCGCGTGATCAAACATTTGGTATTACTTTATTTTTACAGGTGTTCAGATTTTGCGACGGGGAAGGTAATGACGACATTTCGCAAACAAAAATTCTCATTACGAAACTTGCGCATCTAAACCAACCTGGGCTGTTATAAGGGAGAGCGAGGACTACCATGAGTAAGCCTCGTTTAGTCTTATTTGGCACGTTTGTTAACATGAAGAGTTTTATCCATTAATGATTTCATTACACCACATCCTTTTTTGACCAAGATTGCAAGGCCCTGCACTTGAGACAATACCCGATGTGGTATTTCGTGTGATTCAACATATCGAGGCGCGGGGAAGGCGAACTGTACTTGTTTTTGACACTTCAAGCTTGATTGTGAGTGATTAAATCTCAATTATATTTTCTACAGTATTTTTCAGCCCTTTTAATCCCGACTCCAAAAGATTGTATATGCTTTCGGAATTTCACAGAAATTATACTGCTTCCTGAACAACTGGCGTCGACAATAAAAATACTGATTTTTTTTAGATTTGTTCCTTGCACAACTTTGAACTTGCGAAAACATTAAATACATTATAGCCGTGAAATTGATGTTTGTAAAACAAATCTTTCCGATCACGGATATTTTGTTTGAAAGTTTGTCTTTCGTGTCTAGTAAATGCACCTCATTAAAGGGCAACTCCGGTCCATACTTTCGATTTTGGGATTATAACTGTTTTAATGCAGTCAGCGTCCCTGAATTGCAAGGCGTGATTTTTTCTCGTTATTGTGCGTAGTTTTAAAGATATCGACGCCTCAAAGTTGTGTTTGGGGCGCGGCCAGCAAAACCGAAACTAGCAGTTCGAGGCCAAGGCAACACTGGAAATGTGAACGTGACGTCAGGATCGTTCTCGTTCAACGAGTACGCTGGCCGAGCGGCACCTACCTCTGTTGCGCTAGCCGTCTAAAGACAGGATGTAAGCTGATTTCTGTATACGTGGTAGTTATCCAGCATATGTAGCAAGAGTTAGTGCATATACCCAAAAACTAGCGACTGGAAAACCGGTGAACTCGTTCAGTGCCGTACTCGGCGGCCGCCGGCGTGCGTGCGCTATGCCGTACCCGTCGCTTGTATACCCAAAGCTAGCGACTGGAAAACGAGTGAACTCGTTCGGTGCCGTACTCGGCGGCTGTCGCCGTGCGTGCGGTCTTCCGTGGTCGTCGCAAGGCCTAAATTGTCATCGGGGCTCCAGGGATGGAGCGGCGTTGTTCTATGCCGCGCTGCCAGTGACGTACAGTACTGGGGGCCCTCTCGTTTTCGCGCTGCGGGTCAGTCCCAGACACAAAGCTTTGAGGATCTCCGGCGTGGGCCGCGGCGCCCGAACACACGTGGGCTGGGCTGTACACGTCTGTTTTTGTGTTTTTTTTTCTCGGGCGTGTAAAAGCTGAAGTTTAAAGTCCACTCGTCGAATAGCGTTCACCAACATATTCTCTAATTTCCGGTCCGATGGAAACTTGTGAAAAAGCACCTCCGGGTTGCGCAGCGGGTTGTCTGAGCAGCCCACAGCGCTACAAATTGTACTCGGCATCTTTCGAGGAACAGCTGGGCAGTCTTGGGCGCACCGAGTTGCTCGCTAAAGCGAGTCTTGGAGTCCTCACAAGCAAATAAACAAAAGGCTATACTGAAGCTACACGGGCTACAGATAAAAGCAACAGCTAAACACGCCAATCACAAGCCGACGTAGCGATGGTAGCGGCTCAAAGAAGCGCACTCCGCGCAACAACCGGACCGGAGGAAAAAAAGAGAACGATACTGACGTCACGGCCCAATGTTGCTTTAGCGATCGGCAACCGCTGGCCGCCCGCTAAGGAGCAACGGCTCGCGGCGGGTCGCATTTTTATTTTCGGTATTAGTTGAGAATGCGGCGTCCTACGCACGTAATATTTTGGCTGGGGTCGTGTTTTGTGTCACTACAGCAATACCAGTAATTTATTTCATTTTGAGTTTTGGCCGGAGTTGCCCTTTAATGCAAACATCTGATTCAATATTTTAGGAGCCAAGACTTTTCAGTCTGGTGAAACGTTCGGCTGTCTACATAATTCGAAGTGTATTTCCGGATGAAGACCGACTAAGTATTGTGTCACTCAACGAGGGCAGTCACATCGAACACCCCCTAGCTGTCATTGGCCCAGCGACCCGTGAAACATTTGCGAATGCTATCAGGTCTCTTAGACCTGGTGGCGATACCTGTGTCGCCTGCGGAGTAGAGAGATCCTTGACGGTAAGTTCTGAAGACTCTTTATTAAGCCTAGTTATAAATGTTTTTCTAATTAACAGGTTTTAATGTCACAAGGTGAATCGCCCGATGGTGCTTCAGTGTGCATATTTGTAGGCTCCAAATCAAATCAGAGCGAGGACACTGCTAATATTTTCCCGGCTATACTAGAAAAAAATGTGGTCCTGCACATCTTTGCTTTGGTATTTGACGACTTCTACAGACTTTCAGTGAAAACAGGTGGAAAAGTCTTTTTCTTCGGAGATGTCGAAAATGGACGACAGATGGCACTCGAAGAAGCCTTAGCTGAGGTAGTTTATTCAAATCTTCCGGAGTGGCAGCAACCTGTGCTGGTGAGTGAATAACATTAGTTCTCCCTGTGTGGAAGGGGCCCTGAAAAGGTGATCTAGAACAATGTGCTCAAAGGAGTTTGACACTTAGTTATACAAGCCAAAATTTTTGAGAAACACCAAACCTGCCTGCACCAAAAAAAAAAAGAGACGACTTTAGAAAACGCGTAATAAATTAAACACAGGTGTGCTTCGCTTCCTTTAATATATTTAGTGTTTGGCTTTTATTGCTCAGGGTACTAAGAATGTGCAGTTATATATGTTATTTATTTTATCCGTAGCATAATCCCAGTCGCAGTTGAAGAATGATCCTGTTGAGGTCTGCGCACTGGTAAATGTTTCTAGGCACTATACACGGGAACTCCAATTTACACGCTTGGTTCCGTAAGGTTCAGGGATATAATACACCTCAATGTGCATGTGCATATTTCATTATTCTTCACGATGTAACTCAATCAATTCGCTTCTAAGATAAAAAAAACGCTCGTTGCTCGGGTGCGATTCACTGTTTTCATATTAATATTGCGATTCTATGTCACCGACCAGACACACAACCTTAAAGGGGCGATGCAACAATTTTTGTACTTTACGCAAATACCGCTTAGATCAAATCCCTAACGTTAATAACCTATAAAAGACGCGTTCGTTTTTCACCCCATGCAATAAAATTCCCAGAAAAAAAATTTAAGAAAAACGAGCAGCGTTCACGCCCTCAACTCGCAGCCAGAACAAGCGGCCACGTGATTTGGAGCCGATTATATGCCGCCAATGTTGATCATAGCCAGGCGCTGGGGTTGGCAAAGCACAGGACACACGCTGAGTTCCAGACATTGTTATGGCTCGGCTATTGTCGTCGTTGCAGCGATTGGACACGGGCCACTACCCGAATGCTTCTCGAGCTAGTAATTATCACGATCCCAAATCGAGTGCCCACGCAATGCTCGGGTCCACTCTATGAACCGCACTCAAATAACGTCATTCGGGTGTACTGCGATCCCCACGTTACGTCATCAAATTTTGCAAAGGAGAGATTGAATGAAAATGATCGTTTATTTCTTCTTGAAATTACACCGCAACAAAGGAGTTTCTTGGCCAGTGGCGTTCCGGGCGAATATTCTTGAGTCCCACTAGTGCCAGTAAGCTCGTGGAAAGTGAAAAACATTCCAATTGAATATTGTTGCACCGCTCCTTTAAGCAACAGAATAAAAAATATATTACGATACTCTTTTATTCGGAAGTGATTCACTCGCCTTGTGAAGCACTTTTCAGGGGATCCAGTACAAGCACACACAAAAAAATTCCAGTTTTACTATTATCCAGCAGAGCACTAGAGATATCAAACTAATGCATTCCTTTAAAAGCATCTCAACAAATGACGATGCAATACATATGTTTAAGCACGAAACGATTACTGTCTGATTCACTGAGCAAGTCGTTTTATATTTCTCAGGGCTTATCGAGGTCTTCATTGTTAAGTCTCAGCAGAATCCCAACCTTCTCATTCTCTAAGCTTGATCTGTAGGCTGTACCTGAAAGTAGGGTCCCGATAATTGTTCTTTTCACTGCAGTCTCTTTTATAGACCTAAGTTATTTTAAAATATATATTTTGAATCGCGAGATTCAAGCCGAGCACTGTTCAAGCGAGTTGTAGCCGTTCATCTTGGCGAAGAAATAAATATAATAAGGCTCAGAAAATGAGTAGAACAGTGATGAAGCTTTGATCAAAGGCGCAACAACGCTGCGGATAATGTTTCGTTTTTAAGATATTTTGAATCCCATTTATATAAATGGAGCGAGAGAGATGAGTGCAACGTTAGCAGAGCACCACTTACCATAAGAATGCCAGGGGATTGTTCTGAGATTATCTCTATATTACCTAGTGTTCTCGCCATAGATAAGTATTTTGTGATTTCTTTGGAAAATTATAAACCAATAAAACTAAATGTACCGTTATTATATCTAGGGTAAAGACTCAACATATTCAGAAGTAAGGTTTCCTCTTCTGTTTCTTTGTACAGCTCCTGAAAGCATCAAAAACGTTTGTGAAGACGTTGACGTGCATGTTCAATGTCCCATTTGAACTGGGGAAGGAAACATCCGTCCGCATTGTGGGCAAAGCAGGACAAAAACTGGGCGCTCGTCTTATTCATGAGAGTGGTACAACTTGTGCAGACTGCACTGTAATCAAAGATGACGAAGCCACTTCTTTTCTGCTCATTATACCTTCACCTGCCCAGGTCTGGCTTATATTATTACTGATTTGTGTTGTTTACTCACGCACAAGCGATTGCAGTGTCACTGCACGCTTGTTGTTTCAGTACATGATTAAAACCTTTAGATGCACCCACCACAAAGCAGACTTGTACCTAGTTCAACTACTCTACTCAAATTACTGTAGTTTAACTACTTTTCTGAGTAATTTAGTAACTTTGAATTACATTTTTATTTATGTAATTATTTGTTTACTTTAATTAATTTTTCCGAGTAACTTCTACTCAAATTACAAATTACTTTTAAACTTTAGTGGTAGGTCAACAAACATTCCTGCAGAAATATAGATAGAAGATCAGCTGACATTGGAACACTTTTTGTTTTAGTACAGGGTTAAATCCTTTAGATGCACCCACCACAAAGTAATGTCAAGATAGCTTACCCCAAGAAACAAAATATTTGCACATATATAATATATAGGTGTTTTTTTAGCTGAACCAAATTTTAAATAAAAGGGGAAGATTTATGTGAATGCGGTTATTACACCCTGTTTATGTGGCTCGGCGAACATTAGATGGAGATATAACCATCACCATTATCAGAATAATTACCTGCATTTTGTTAATTAACTTTTTAATTACAGTAATGAAGTTGTATATGTAAATAAACATTTGAGGCGGTCGTATGTCGAGACTGTTCCATTTTGTAGAATTCGAGTAACCGGCCTGTGTTCCGCGATATTCGTCACCGAATTTTGTACTTTTATGCGGCTAATGTAGCAAAGTTCGGCTATAGAGGCGACTTTCGTGGGTTTGCCGGATTGAGTGGAGAAAAGTCGGGTTATGTTGAAAATTCGGGGCAGATATTTCGGAATAAGGGCTGGTTACGCGACTTCAACAAAATGAAACAGTCTTTTTATACAACCGCCTCAAAATTTGTAATATAAACATATCCTAATTACAGTAATAAGAAAGTTAATTAACGAATATGAGTTAATTAGTCTGATAATAGTGAGGGTTATAATCCCGTCTAGAGTACGCCGAGCCATATAAATACGCAGTGATAAACCGCATTCATTTAACTTCCCACCCCTTTATTTAAAAATTTGCTGCAGCTAAAAAATGAAGTAAAACACGAAGGAAAGAAGGATGTAAAGCAAATATTGACTTTATAATAAGTGTTCTTGGAATACTACCGCTTAATCCTGTCATCTCATGCGTCGCAGTTATAGAGCACCGGTAACTAAGGCGAAAGCCTTATTAAGATAAGGCTTTCGCTGTAAGGCGAAAGCCTTACTTGTTCCATCGAGCTGAAAGACGGTCGGCAAAGCCGATAAAAACGCGATTGCGCTGCACGCGCTGCTCAATGGGTGACCCTACTAGTCCCATTACCTTGGCGTTGTCCTTGCGGTCGTCCTACACATCATCCTACACCTCTAGAAATGCTTCAATTGTTACGTAACTTGAAAAACAAGCGGCATCGGCTTTGTTCTGCCCGAAAGAAGGTCACAAAAACACGTCGTCAAGCGTCATCAGCGTGATGTCATCAAACGTCGTCATGCGTCAGCGTGAATCCACCGCCGCAGCGCCATGTGCAAAAGGTGCGCTTTGGACTTCACCTCTGCTCGTTGTGTGCTTCGTCCGATGGACTGTGAGGCGACCGCGTCTAAATCTACGGCCTCGAGATTGGCAGCAGCGTCTACATCCACGGCCGCTCCCACAGGCAAACGTTCCCGCTCGCACAAATAAGCCAGAGCCTCCTTAAGTGTCCTCCTCCCGCTGTCGTTCTCGACGTCGTCCTTGAGGTCGTTCTAGAGGTCGTCCTAGAAGTCGCCGTAGACGTCGTTCTTGACGTCGTCCTAGTGGTCTTCCTAGAAGTCGTCCTAGACATCGTACTTGACGTCGTCCTAGAGGTCCTTCTAGACATCGTCCTCTTAGCGTCGTTCTTAACGCTGTCTTAGAGGTCGTCTTTAAGGTTTCTCTAAAGGTCGTCCTAGAAGTCGTCCTAAACATAGTCCTCGACGTCCTCCTATATGTTGTCCTTGACTCTCTTTCAAATTCTTACACGTGAGCGGTTTTAAGTGTACTCGTGTAACTTCGCGCTCTCGAAAATGTAAAGGCTGGGACTTAAAAACATATATACAAGTTGCGCACTCCTCAAAGTACGTTACTGTTTTTGTTACCCTTTCAAATTTGATCCTTTTTGAACCTTTAGAATGTATGTGGTTCCCGCGCCAGATTACTCTTCGGTGCTATACTTTATGTCAATGATTGTTTTGACTTTTACTGGTAGGGTTGTTGTAGAAGTCGGAGAAGCAGCCCTGGTTTTTCTATTGTTTTGATAGTGGAGCCTGGGAGCATACTCTTTTTTGTCTGCAATATTTACCATCTTTTACTGTTCAATAGCTATATATTGTTTGTTTCTAGAGTGATACATTCTTCAAAGAATATGATTTATATTTTCGCTTTTCTGATGTATCTATAGCGTATTCACCGGTGACTTGTTTTTCTTATGCACCTTGCTTTGATATCACCTAATCTTTCCAGTCAGGGCAGTGGCAGCTGATCTTAACAGCACGCCGCCAAGGACCAGCCGATGTCGGCATTCTCGTCAAATCCTTTCAAAAGGACAAGAATGTGGCCACCATAAGAGCCGCAATATATTTTGGAAGAAGTATCGTAACTGCTGGCAACATTCCCGTAGTCTACGTGAAGGTCACAAAAGGAAATGACGTGGTACGGCATGCTGACGTCGTTGTGATGGTCACACCACCCGATGCTTCGTCCCAAGCCCGCATCACACTTCGCGACGACGGTCTAGGTGAGAAAGCCCATCGTCGGAATGGTCACTCCAAATATCACCGAGGACCGATAGGATAAATACTTATTTTTCAGTTGTCGCATAAACACTTTCACCGAACTGTGCATAACATGTAAGGTTCATAAACTGCCATATTGTACAAAACCCTCTCTGCAAATGCAGATATAATAGAAGTCTTAACTAAAGAGTAGCACTAAAACAAACATGTCGTCAATGACGCCTTAAGGGATGCAGGGCGTGGTGAGTCCCGAGCATTTGATGATAACTCCACAGCCTATGAGATGGCGGAATTAGACAATAAAAACGCCTAACAGCCAATAAGGAAGGAAGAAGCATTAGCACAAGAAGCCATGCCCGGCGTTCCTTAAGCTCTCAGCGACTATTGCACACTATATGCATGCAGTTGGCTGGAGCGGCATAAAATATGTTACGACAGATCGAAGGCGGGAGTCGTGTATTTCACATTAGATTATATCTATATATATTAAAATTACGGAGTTTGGGTTTTAGTCTCGGAATGGAAGGCCAGGCTTCACGTCGCTCCTGCCATGTGATCGTTCTTTCTATAAAACAGAGCTGTTCACACCATCAAATTTGTACCAGCTATTTAGGAACAGCAGCAAAACACGTGCCCCCCCCACTTTGGCTGGTCTCCGAGCATTTCTTCGTACTTTCTCCGAGTTTCTTGTCAGGCCTAGCGAAGAGCACGGCTTTGAGCCGCATGCCGCGGACCCACCGGGCCTGCGTTTTGCCTCCTTCCAACAGAAATTACGTCATCGTTACTGAAGCCGCCAGTCGAACACAGTCGAACACACCCTCGCACCCTTCTTAGGGAATCTGGTCAACCATTGCCCATCTCAAACCGTAAACCCGATCGACGCCCATCACACAGATTGTCAAGCTCCAACCGACAGAACGATGCGACGTTACACGCATCGACCCCCAAGACTTGCAAACCTCATTCACCTCCTACTCTAAGATATCAAGCTACATCAACATCACCACGCCAGTCGACGTTTCTAACACTATCGCCGTCACGACGTTCGATTCTACTCAGGTGGCGCTCGTCCTCCGGGTCAACTCCATACCACTGAGATTCAGACCACCATTCCAGGTGCGCTCGTACCAGGTCCCCACGGAAGGAATCTCCCGCAGCGTGCTCTACGGGTACAAGGCGAATAAGACTATGGAGAAACTCCTCAAGGTCCTGCATGCCGATGGTTCGACATACTGACCGTACGGCCTATGGGCTCTCGCAGAAGTGAATTTATCAGTTTTCTCTTCTCCACATCCCCCGCACCAAGTCACCTACTGGGGCTACCCGCAACAAGTAGAACGGAACGAGCACAGGTTTCTAGTGCATCTGCGCAGCCACCGCTTCGGCTCCTAAGCCACCGTCTGCGCGAATGAAACGCCCGACTGCAGCAACTGCGGCCAAGAGCACCAACAACACCCACAACATTGACTAAACGGCCACTCAAGCTACTGCGCTTACTGGAAGCAAGAAAAGCCACCTTGCTGACGATAATTCCGGCCCCGCCCAAGCGCAGTTCACTGAACGGACAAAGCAACACGAAGAAGCCAAGCAAGAACAAAAATCGACGACCATAAGGTCGACAGTGGCACGCCTCGAGCCGCACACTTGCACGCTGCAATAGCAGTATCTCTGCCTCGGACCATTCTCGCACCTTCACGCCAAGTTCGTATTAACGAGCTATTCCGCTCGTAAAGATCTGCAGTGGCAGGACTCTCTAAAGAGTGTCAAACTTCAGACACGCAGCAACTCACCGACACGCATCAGGCAGAACAAAGCCGCAACCAAGACAACTTCCACCGTACCGTCCAGCAGCAGCATCACCCATTGGCAGCTATACTCAGGACCGTGCAAAGGGCCACGGAGAAGTATGATCAGCGACGCCGAAAAAGAGAATGCTGGCTCCGCTCCCCAGTCTCAAACAGGAGGAGGAGGGGCGGCAAATAGAGAGTGAACTCGACAAACAGAGCAAGCGCCGCCAGTCCCGCTCACCACGGCACAGTCCTTCGCCACACGTCTCCTATCCGCATCCACTCGCAACACACCAAACCCCAAGACCGTCTCTACCATCCACAGCAGCCCAGCTTCGTCCCGACACGCCGGAGCATGTACGCCAGCTTCAGAAGACCCAACAAGCACAACAGTTCCTGCACGCCTTCCAGAAGCGCGAGTAGCAACAACAGCAAGACACGAAACGAGCCATTCAGCAAGTTCAGTAACAGCTAAAGCAACTTATTCAAGCAATTGCTCCCCTTATCAATCAACATGGATGCACACAAGGAGCACAAGTTCAGCCCTGCGCCCAACGGTCTGCGTAAACGCCCCGATGACGCCCTGCAGTGGAATTGCCGCTCGCTGCGTCAAAACGGCACGGAGCTTACCGAACACTTTCCCCTCATTGGTAGTCCGGCAGCACTTCAACTGCAGAAAACGCGAGAAACAGGCCCCCTCCTCTCGGGCTATCATAAGATAGTGACAACCTATCAAGGAGCATGAACCCTACGGCTGATCTTACGACCGGTCGCGCACCGTCGAAGCCCAAGCCGCCGTATTTGTACGTACGTAAGATCTTTCCACATAAACAGCTCGACCTGCTCAGCCACTGCGATGCCTTTCATAAAGGTCTGGCATCCGCCCTATCCTAGGACGCTGTCACGCAGTCGTCGTCTCTTACTACGTGAGTGTCACAAACTCTGGCGCCGGCAGACGCTCCCGCGATCTTTTTCTTCCTTGTGTTTTTGTGCTGCTCGCCGTGTTCGGTGGGCCGCCTCGGGTTGCGGCGACCGGAAACGGGAAGACGAAACCGTGTTTTGTTTGCTTATTCTTTGCTTTCCTTCGGGGGTGTTTTCGGCGCCGACAAAGGCGGGAAATACGCCGCCGTGGAGAAGGACGGTCGGGACGGTTTTTCGTGGAGAGTCGAGGGAGAGCTTTTGGGTCTTCAAAGGGGCAAGGCGTTCATTGTGGCGGGGCGAAATCGGCGGGAATGGCGGCCCGGCAACGCGATATCTTCGGAGTCTTCTTCATCGTCACCGCCGCCGTCTTCCTGTCAGCTCACCACCACCGAGAGCCCGACGATACTTTTCGACACCAAATTTAAGTGAGGCCCGTCCGTACACTTCGGACCTTACTTTTGCGGACGTTTTATTTTGACTTGCTCTCCGTCCGTGGTTTTGTTGCTTGATTTCATTGTCTTAATTTTGTATTGCTGTAGCGCGCCAACCGTTTTCTTTATTGTTTCTTTTGGTTGAATCTCCGTATGGAGCTTTGGTTTTCTTTTTTGTTGTGTGTATTGTTTGCCTCGTGGCAAACCTTGGAATTTATATTTCTATTTTGTTTTTAAGTAAATATATTGTTCAGTGTTCAATCTATATATGTGTCCGCATGAGCTCATTCCGTTCTTCCCCGACTTGGGCACACGCGCCA
This sequence comes from Ixodes ricinus, assembly GCA_037355805.1. Taxonomy (NCBI): domain Eukaryota; kingdom Metazoa; phylum Arthropoda; class Arachnida; order Ixodida; family Ixodidae; genus Ixodes; species Ixodes ricinus. The sequence goes on from JAZHYW010002949.1 coordinate 12,314, forward strand.
ACCGCGCGGGCTGACCGGCCTCAACAAAAATAAATATTGTTCTCAGTCGTTGTAGAGGGCCGGTGGGCGAACCGTCAAGGGAGAGTCGGGCATCGAACCTCCAGGCGTGGGCGACTGTGACAGTGAGACCCCAACCCCGCTGCTCAAGGCGCGGCCCATCCAGCCCAGCCGGGTTCCAATGGATGAAATTACTTGCGACAACGCTACCCTAAGGACCGTATATTCATTACTGGGAACTTCAATGCTCATCACTCGGACTGTGGCTACTCCAGAGTGGACCAGCGCGGACTACGACTTCAAGAGGCAGTAAAAATCACGCATCTCAAGTTCACCAACGTCCAGCACCATCTGACATGAACTTCATGAGGGCCAGTTCGACATCATCCCCCACCTGACCTAGCGTACGTCCGACGAAGACTGTAGACTAAGATGCCGTTTGACAGGCGATCGTTACTTACGAAGGCTCTGTCTCCATCCCCACCAAGCTACTGAGAACAGTAGAAGCCGACACGGGCCATCTGGTAGTTACCGAGCAGGACCTAACTCTAGACAAGCGAATCGCCATCCTCTGGGAAGAACACTAACGTCTTCATCGGATCTTCGTCTCCAACAGCAAGCGCTTTAAGGATCTGGTGCGCGTCCACCCCAAGACATCACCGGCCCGACGGTACGCCAAGTGCTTGACCCACACAGGGTGGTTTGACCATTCTGCTACTTTAAACGAAAGGACCGGCGCCCGCAAACGCTGGCCCAGCCACAAAGCTTTGGCGGCCAGAGCCCAAGATGCCCAATACTGCCCGCAAAAATAAAGTCGCCACCAACTGTGCTCTCGAGGAATTCGAAGACGAAGCGGACAAGACTTCCTTCCATCAACCGCCCAACCCAACAGTCCCGAGCATGTAAAAACCGCGAACCCCCAGGGATAGCGGACAGGCCGCGCAATTTACCATGCAAGAGCTGGCCCTGGCTCTGGACTCCACCAACGAGCGCAGGGCCCAGCACAAGGACTGCATCACGCGGCGTATGCTCCGCGACCTCGATGAGTTCGAGAGACAACTCCTGGCCGGTCTCAGCAATGTGGACTACAGGAAATTTACAAACCTCAAAAAGAATTGCGGTGTGTTCAGCTACCTTAAGCAGGGTAATTATCTAGGCTGTGCCCAGACCCTCCGCCCATCTCATTAACATCCTTCCTATAGAAACATCTGGAACGGCTGATTCTGAGAAGGCTCACCTACATACTGGATAAAACAGTGTCTGCCCCCTACTTCGACGACGCAAAGACTGGGATTTGTACTGGCTTGTTTGTCCACGACTGCCCGCATATCCTCCGCAACTTGATTGGGAAAAAGTGCCACGATATAAAAAAATATTTCTTGGCTTCTGGTGGTGTTCGACCTCCAGAAGGCCTTAGACACGGTAGAACGTTTTGCGGTGATCGAAACACACAAAGAATGCGAGGCGGGAACACTCACCGTGAGCGCTGTCTATGGCATCCTCAAGAACTGTACTTTAGAAATCAGCTCAGGGGCCAAACAACCCGTACTTTACCCAGTCTGCGGGGTACCACCCATGTGTCATCCTCTCGCCGACGTTGTTCAAACCTCGTCATGCGCAGGATTGCGAAGCAGCTGCACACCAATAAACATTTCCTGCTTTCTACGTACACGGATGACATAACCCTCTGTTTAGATCCCCGCCACACAACGCTCGACTCTGAAGCCACCATGCCACAGGCCCTGAATGTCCGGGATCAACTCGAACAGGCCACCGGCATGCGGACATCGCCAGAGAAGAACCGGCTCCTCGTCATTGATTGCCTTGAACATAACCGGAACCAGATACGCCTCACTCTGGCCAATCCACCCCCCCCCCCCCCGACCGCTCGATTAGAACTATGGGAGTACTGCTACACGAACAAGGCGGCGCGCAAGATCAACCTAAGCAGCTCAAGCCCACATGCAGCAACGGCTCCACCTCATCAAGAGTATAGGCAATCCCTTCGGTGGTGCCGGCATGCGCACCATCCGCCAGCTTACTCAAGCTTTTCTCACCATCCTATCCTGCTACGGCGCCGCATGCTTCAAGCTCACCAAGATGAAATATAAAAAATGGAGGTCCTGCATCGCGAGTGCCTTCACACCGTCACTGGCTTTCCGAAACGTACACGGACGGAACAGCTCAACCGGTAGGCATCTCCTCTCACTTTCTATGCCATCATTGAAACTCGCAACGACTGGCACCACCGGCGGCGCACCTCATCCAAGGCTGACCTATGGCTGCTCCAGCTGCTCCACCGAGCCATTCGCAGAATCGTTCTCCTCCCACCAGCCAGCATACCGCCTTGGGAAAGCGTTCTATTTCGAATGCCCAAACCGCTCACTCACCGCCAAAATTGCAAGGACCACCCAAAAGCGAGAGCGGCCATCGCCGCACTCACCGACAAATCCGAGAACGCCGTTTTCACCGGCCTTGGGTGATGCGCCGAGACAAAGCAGGTCACCCTCGCCTACATTAACAACAAGCATCGGCACGCCCAGACACTCCAGTTTCATCACGAGCCCAACCTGAGTCTCCTCGAGCTGAAAGCCATACATCTACCCTTCTTCCAACATCTAAAGACATGAACAGAAATAAAATCGCCTACCCCCCTCACCGTCTACACGATTTTTGGCAAAACACTTGGCAGCCTAGCCAAGACACCCCGAGACGAAACGCAGTGTCAGCGGGTCAAGAGCCCCTGTTCCGAGCTCCTCTCCATCAAGAAAATTGAGACACGGCTCGAGTGGATACCGGGAATGCAGACGGCTACAGCAAAGAGGCTGCACACGCGTTTGCAGGGGAGCAAGTAGCCATCCGCTTTGACGCGGATGTCGTAGTCCCTTTTGCGCCATCGGACTCGACCTTATTGAACAAAAGGCTGCGGCCAGCCAGGTGGACCGACGCCGGCTGCTCGAGAACACTCCGTCAATATTGCGCCCCTACCTCCAGGGATCCCCCGAGGCGAAAAGGTCCTCATTCACAAGGCTCGTGCCGGAGCGGATATACTGAGGACATCCTTGCCAAATGAAGGAACTACACCCCCAATTGAGAACGACCACCTGACCAAGACCACACCGACGAAGATCAGACCCCCTCATCACCTACACAATCGGTTTCTAGCGGAACGTGCAACACAGGCGTCAGGCCGGCTATCCACCACTTACTGTGGGAGTGTGTCGCCCTGCAGCAAGTCCGTGCCCAGCATATCAGCCCCAAAATTTGTTCTGGCAAACTAGATATGACGCCATGCCCACGCCAAGAACGCGCTTCTTGGTTGGTGGGCGCTTGCTCGCACCACTGGCGTTCACCGCCGAATGTAATTTTTTCCTCACACTTGCTTTTTAAAATCTTGGCCATCGAGCAATCCTTCAAATAAACGCATTCAATCATATATGAATACAAAGATATTTTCGACGATATGTATATGTTTCATCACATTTTCATTGACAGCTAAAGGCAGTTGTCTCTTGCTACCCGTAGGATAGGAGTAAACATACATGATTGTTTTTATATTGACGTTTTCCAAAAACAATCTCCTGCGAGAGCAACACCATAGCTCACATTCTTTTTGAAAACATATAGCACATGATTATTTACTGACGTTCCGCAGTAACTATAAATACTTATTTATATTGGATTTATTTGGTGGCGCATAAAACATAGGAAATATTAAGTGAAACGAATAGGCTGCAATGATACGTCGTAATCATGTATTTGTTTATTTTTCAGGGTTCGATGTTCAAAGGGGTGACGGGGTTTACACAACCCCGTTGATTGGTGACATTGAACGTGGGTTTTATCATGTTCAAGCTGAAATTAGGGTTGTCGAAGATGTGGAACCTGAGATGAACCTTCGACGAAGAAATTCTTTTTTTAAATCCGCACGAAGTGAGTTGGATGTGCCATTTTGTCCAAGCAAACATGGAGTACTCGTGACCCACACAAGTCTGGTATTTACGTTACAGTAGAGATAGAATTTCTACTGTAGGTTTCAAGATTTAACAAAGTACAAAAATTGTGTAGCACGCTCTTTGCTGGTGGTGCGCGAAGGTGAAGGGCGGCAGAGACTACGTGCTCATTTAGACAACGAACAGTCCGTCTCGTAGCAGCACGATTATGTTAACTGTACATAATCACGCTCATAGAGCGGAGTTGTCGATAATGATCAAGTGAATAGTTTGTCCGGCACGCACGTATCTTCCACTAACCAGTCAGCAAATAATGAAGTGTATTAGGAATTGTACCACAGTGGGTGCAAAAACTAGAGCTTAGAA
>JAZHYW010002950.1:0-16700 GCA_037355805.1 Ixodes ricinus
GTTCGCCAAACTCGTACATGTTTCCTACCACTCACCTCCACACCCAATTCTTCACACAAACAGAATAAATCTGTTCTCAGTAACCTCATTAGATCCATGATCGCTGCTCTTTAGCTTTGGCTTGGTTCTAAAACTTGTCGCAAGGTTGTACACAAACCTAGCGCACGAGTCAAAACCTAAGGATTCCCAGCAGTTCAAAATTAATTACCCATAATCTGAAGCCTGGCGAATCTCAAAGCAAAGTCGAAACGCTCACCCGCAGATGTAGCACGATGTCGCATGGTCCGATCCCAACCGCTGCCAACAAGTTGTTAGAGGCGGGGTTTAAGCCGCACGTCCGGGAGCTTCCTGGCTCGTGACGACGACCATTCCCCGAAGTGAAGAACCCAGGGTCCAGTGGAGGTGGGAGAATTGGTAACGTAACGAACGGTTTAATTACATGGTTGCGATACAGTCGTCAAATCCGAGAGAACTCCGGAGCAGCCTCGCGCTCCGCCTTATATAGGGGTCCGTTTTCTCCCCTCACTCCGGCGCAGCAGCAACCCGCCGTCAAGTGCGTCGTAGCAAGGTCCGCCGCGTCGTAGCCAGAAGTGCGTCGTAGCCAAAGTTCTCCGCAGTTAGGCCACGGTGGCAATCAGTTCGTCGAACGACGTTTCATGGACAAATCGTTTCGTCGACACTGCGATGTTTCATCGACAGATCGTTTCGTGGAAACGAGCACCCGCTCGTTTCATCGACAGACGTTGCAACGTTTCGTCGACAGCTCGCTCTGCCAGCTCCGCCAGCTGCTTCTCCTCGCGGCCTCTGCGCCTGCGCGGCGCGCGGCCTTGTGCTGGATGGATGGATGGATGCATGGATGAAAGATGGCCGACTGGGCCAAGTAGGGCGAACCAGTGCGCAGCCATCTTGCCTCACCGACTTAAACTATCTCAATAATTTGTGCTGTTTTTCTTTTTTTTTTTGGGGGGGGGGGGGGGGGGGGCTATTGATCGCGTTGATGTCGGAACTTACGATTTGTATGGTTTCGCTCGTGTCTTTGCCCGAACCTTTGGGGAAGCGTTGTCAAAGACGGAAAGTTTTGTTCTCGACCACTGTCCTTTATCAAATTTGATTCTTAAAACATTCACCAATATGCGCTGCTCTTGAGGGCTACGCTTTCGGCAGCATACGTGATCGAGATGTCTGTACGTCATCGAATGCAACCCTTCGCGGGCTGGCCGCCGGCACTTCGACTGTTTTGACGAAGTGGCAGAGTCGTTTCCAGAGCAAGTGTATCTTTCCGCGCGTCGCGTCTTTTGGTAGAATCCTCAAGAGCCACTTGAACATAGCATAGATAGTCCACACGTCAAAACACTGAAGATCTTTAAAAAAAAATTGAAAGAAAAAACGAGGCCTGTTTGCGGTGCACACAACCATTTTATCGTTGAAACTGGCATAAAATCGGTTTTTAAGCTAATTGGCATCTGGTCTTAGCCGCTAGCAATAAACTTTGTAGGAGTATTCGGTTTCGCGTAGTTTACTTTTACGGTAATAAAACACGGTTCTTTTTTTCCTCCATAGGCATACCAGACCGCATACGATTTTTAGATTTTAGCATATTTAGCTTCTGGATATTAAATAACAGCACTATAGTTCTGCATTTGTTATGTCTGTACTGAAACTTTGCATGCACATAAACCAATGTGTGACCAAAGAACATCAGATTTGGAAGCCGCTCTTTTATGCAAAGAGCTGGGTCACAAACTCGCCCCTGGTATCTGTCTGCTGGCATCGATAAAAACAATTGAATGTCGCGCCTGAGGACCAGTCGGCTGCTGCCGACAGATCTCGTCTAGTGGTACTACTGCTTCCAAGGCCTTGGATGCGGCGGCTGCTCGAGAGAAGCTATATAATGCATTAAGTTGCACATTCGATACCAACTGTGGTTTACTTTGTGTAATAAGACTAAACTTGGCGTAATGATTTACTTATCTATTACCAATTCTCGTTTTTTTTTTTCTTTTTTTGCATTGCAATGTAGCGTTTTCTAGGTTTACTCGCGGGCACCGTGCTCGCGCGAGTGCGAGTGTCATTGTTTTTTGTGCTTTTGTTATTTCTTTTTATTTGACATTGTTTACAGCCCCCTTCTTATGTAATGTCCTTTTTAAACGGCCCTCAAGGATAAATGACGACGAAACGAGTGCGACTAAACAGTTTTTTCGCGCATAAGTCGCAGTAGCCAGTAAAACACTGCATCACTTTTCCTTTTCAATAATTGAGGGTAATGTTTATGTTTAATTTAAATGTAAATATTAGGGTTCTAATGTAGAAATAAAAGGCTTTAAGCTGTACTTTTGTTTAAAAATAACCAATATGAAAAACAAAAAATCTGTGTCCACGATTTTTTCGCAACCCACCAGATCGAAGTTTTGTTTTGCGCCTACGCATATTTTTCTCCACCACTTTTCTTCTTCCAGTAACTTTCGGTTCCATAAACGAGCATCGTAACTTGCAAATATCCGAATAGGCTGCGCGCGAAGTCCTGTGCGCTCTTGCTTATTCCATGTGACACGGATGAGAGCGACAAGTAGCGCAGTTGCTCTCCTCGGAGAGCAACTGCGCTAGGCATCGTCTTTGTCATCTTTTACAACCGCTTGTACCTTGAGTTTCCGGCAATCCTTTCAAAGCCGAAAAAAAGTTTGTCGACGAAACGTGCTGTCCACGAAACGATTTTCGACGAAACGTCACAGTGTCGACGAAACGTGCGTCCATGAAACGTGTGTCCACGAAAAGTTGTCCACGAAACGTAATTCCACGAAACGAGTTTCGACGAAATGATAGGGACCCGTTAGGCCAGGCCTCCTCCCCCTCCGGAGCGCACCAAGCCGCACGCACGCACACACGTCCCGTTGACGTCACGGGCGCGTTGAGACCTGTCTCCGCAGGCGCAGACACGTAGGCGACGGTTCCGTACTCGTCGGGACTCGTTTCGCGAAGGCCCCGTCCAGCAGGCGACGTTCCCGGACAGATCATGACTCGTTTCCGCAGCGTTGAAACTCGGAAGAAGGTCGCCGAAGGTTCCATTCCTAACAACGGAGATAAGACGGGAGAACTGCCTCCGTTCACGCAGGAAGTGACGTAGTGCGTGGATGGAGCCCTTATCTCCTCCCGATGTGGCTACATCCCCGCGCGTGGATGCAGACACCCTTTATTCATCGTCGTCTTCTATGAAGGAACAACTTGCCAAGGAGGCCGCGCTGTCCGCGGACGCGGCCTTGACAGATAAGGTCGCGAATGCTTTCCACGAATCTTTAAAGACCAAACATAAAAATTAAAGACGTTTACTAATACTATAAAGGGCCAGCTGAACTTGGGAAAATAAAATATATAGAGAGAAAGAGACAGGCATACCACTGGGCTACCAACTGTGGTTTAGTACTTTTTCCTCTTTCTGAACCTTGACTTTATCAAGGTTCAGTGAGTAACTAAGTTTATTGAGTAACGAGTGAGTGAGTAACAAGCTCAACTACAGCCTGTTACTCACGTTTACAAATCTCGGTAACACGAAATTAGAGCGCAGCCACTTTACGCCAATGAAACTAACTTTATGTTGTTAGCAAGCGTCTTGAGAGAGTTGTAGTATTTTTAATTATGCGTAATAAATTAAATGTTTAGGACTAATTACCTACTTTTAAAATGGATTAAGAACCGAAATCTAAATTGGAAAGTTTTAGAGCTCCTTGAGAAACACCCGAATTAGCTGTTTGCAACGTGATACGGCTCGCGTGGCTTTCTTCTGTCCAGTAATAAAGCTTATAAAACATGACAAAATACCCCGTGATAAAGCGCCCGCCCTATCATAAACTCAGTTTCGAATGTCCCAAAATGTGTTCTTATACGCGGGAAAAAAAAAAGGATGGATGCAAGACGCTTGCTTCACGCTTTATTTATATCAGAAAAGAACTGCCCTCTGTTTTATATACAGCGTTTGTTTTTCTTTTTCACCTACTAGTTATTAGAAAAAACGTGCAAATTAACCCAATTATGTTTTGTGGATGGGAGCTATACGGCCAGGCGAGGATTAGGTTCAAGAATGAATGTAACTAAAACCGACTGATTACCTAACATTTGCTAATGAACTTTTTAATTATAAAAGAAAACGGCATAGTTTATTTAGAAAGTCGTTGGTCATAATCGAAAGCCACCAAACCAACGCGCGTACATTATTATACGGCGTCCTAATAAGGCGTCCTCCTCATTTGGGCGCGAAAATATTGTTCTGATTTGATGTCGCCACCATATCCGCGTGGCACAGCCCAACGCCATGAAGCCAAAGCGATAAATCAGGCGCATCGCTGTGACAACGCCACTGTAGAAGGGGCGAGGAGCGCGGCGGCCGAAAAGATTTTGGCAACACGATTCGCGTCCAAATTAGGTTTTTAGGACGCCGTGAACTACTTCACGTGCGTATACATCAATTTAAAAATGAATGATTTTGTGCTTTTGATGACTACAGATAAGGCACAACCCGCAATTGCGTAACTCTGACGTCTTTTTTAGAAACATGTCTAGTTGTCAAAAAAATCACCCTGTACAAACACGATTGTTGGCAGTTCTTTTACGGCCGACGACATCATTACGGCACGGAAGGAGAGGTTGACCACAGATCATACACAGCCACTATTTTTGTTCGCACGAGAATGAGCAAACATTTGATACCACATAAAACAGATTTAGCAATCACCAAATTCGGCTTTTTTACTTGATTCAATGACTACTTCTTTGAACAGAACAAGTTATTTGTGCTCTCACAACAGCAAGAATCGTCCTCCAAACCAATGCTAAAAAAGCCAATCCAACTCCTTGGGAAGAGCAAGTGCCAAGCTCGCCCAAAACAGCTCCTCGGTTGGTTCAGCTCCTCGTCGCATGTGTGCCGGCTGGCTTCTGAGATAATCTTTTCAAATCCTTCAAGCTTTTAATTCCCCCACCCCAAACTTGCCCCCCCCCCCCCAAAAAAAAAAAAAAAAATCAGGCAGCCTGCAAAAAAGAAAAAGAAAGAAAACGTTGAAAAAAGGCAAGGAGGAAACGAGAGGCGATTTCCTCCTTTCACAGTGGCGAGAGGGAAAGTGGAGTATTTGGTGGAGGTCGGCTCCTTCTCTGCTTGCGGGGCCCGAGATCCCACATCGTCCCTGTCGGGACAGCTATATGTCCTGGATTTTGTCCAGACGGTCCAGTGTGAAATCTTATATGTGATCCAACGTACGCCCAACACGCGCGCCACGCTGCGAAACACGAAGTTCGCACAAAGCAATGCTGTGGTGTCTAGCGTTGGCTGCAAGGCTTTAACCACTTTAGCCTGCAACAGCAATGGCAAGCCGAAATCGCGGTGGGCGCCTGTTATCATCCTTTGTATAAACCCCTTTGTATCTTTCTTGCCCTCCCTCGCGCTGCACCCTGCACTCCCCCCCCCCCCCCCCCGGGATTTCCTTCATTGAAGAGTTGCTAACCCTAGACTGGAGAGGCCTCGCGGGACTCCAAGAGCAAGCGCAAGCATTTCCTGCACTTCCTCTTGGATGACCTGCCTTTCTTTACGGAGATTGCACGGCGATCGGTGCACAGGGTGCGCGTCGTCCACGGTAACCATGCGATGATTCGCAGCAGCGGCTTGCCGCACCTTCGACAACGTCACGAAACGGTCGCTGTATTCGGCGAGGAGGTCACTCAGCTGCCGTCGTTTCGGACCTTGGAAACTTGGGGTCACGTCGAGCTGCGCTGGCGGCGTGATGTCTTGCTAAGGTGGCGGTGATTCTTCAGCGATCGCGGTGATTTCTGCGGAGTTCCGAAGTTCCTCGACTAGGCCCGCAACGGCACCTTTCGTGAGGTGTTGCGTTTCTTGTCGGAAGTTTTTCACGAGGACCACGGTGCGCCCATTCTGAAGTTAAGCCACTCCTCTTGCGATGCCTATTCCTCTTCCCAGGAGCAGTGGAAGGCTGCCTTCCAGAACAACCTCGCCGCAAGTAGCTGCATTGGTCACGACGGGTATGACAACACTTGATCGCAGGTTAACAGTTTTGACAGAAACCGTCGGAACTGTGAATCCGCGTGTGATTCAGAGTCAATTCGAAAGCTTTGGTTTCATATATGCTTATTCATAAAAAGTGTAACTTTAGATGTTTTTCCAGTGACTGATATTTTCTGTTTGCTCTCACTTGTAACGTCACAAGACGTGATTGTGTAGAGCGTACGCCTGAAGAACTGGAAGCTTTATCTACTGGGTGTATCAAGGAGCGTCCAGACTCTTTAAATCGACCGCAAAATTCGGTTCCTTCACCTATCGCGCTACGATTTTGTACAGCGCGTTGGCCACAGATGGCGCATTTTTTCTATAAAATTTTCAAAGAGAGAGTTTACCCGAGGAAAGAGTAAAGAAAGAAAAAGGCTTAGCTCCTATGGAAACAGAGCGAAGCCACCGGTCTTCAAACCGGTGGCTTCGCTGCGCTTCGGCGAATGACGAGGGCAAAAATATGCAGAGACATAAAAAATAAAATCTTTGATATGACATGGAGCCAGGAGCATGACGTTCCACATGCTTACAAGGGCCACATCGCTGATTTTATTTTTGTATTTCTATAATTTTGGCTTGTCATTAAGCGACTTCACCTCGTAGGTAGCAGCCATTGGCTTTCCCAGTGTTTTGTGGGAAACTAAACTTAAGGGCACTTTTACCAGTGAGGAAAAGCGGGAATAAAGAGAAATTGTTTGTTACAGACATTTCAAATGGAGTCAAACAAAATGGAAACTTACAAAGCACAGGACTGCAAACAGAAATTACATTAATGCGGCACCTTTCTACTCTTCAAGGTTGACAATCCAGATATTGTTTTATCTAAACATATGTCACGCTTAGGTCCCTTTCGATAGACATGATGGCGAGAGAATTCAACTTTACCTCGCCGAGAGTGGAGCGTAGGCAATTTTTGATGAAGGACAGTGTAGTATTTCAATTTTTTCATTTCGGATTACCACACTAACTAGGTGGTGCCACGAACTGCTACAGCAACCCCCGTAACCAGGTGGCGCTAATATTCACCCATCGGGCCCGTGCTTCCAGGCGGGTCCCCCCGGGGCCTTTGACCCCGGCTTCTTTGCCTATGAATAAACGGAGTACGTGTTTGAACCTTGACCTCGACTGACGTGTCTTCTCTGCCGGGCGTTCCCGCCCTTAGGCTCCGCCGGTCCTCGCCAAACCACTTCGTCATGTGAGACCTCGTCCTTTTCCGCAGGCCCACGTAGGCCCTGCGCTTCTTTTATTTTCACGGGTGGCAGACTTTTTTAATTACTACAGACAGCTTTGAAAAGGATCGTTCGGTCTCGCAGTTTGATACGGTGATGATGATTGGAGGGTTAATGGCGCAAAATGCTACTGATGCCAAAGTGCGCCAAACTGGGTTGTTCATTCACATTCTGGTTAAAACAGAATGTCGCTTGTCATTATCGTGGGTATTAAAGCTGGTGCAAAAAGCCAGTGCTAGAAATAAAACTGATCACACGTTCAAATGGGATAAGAGGGTGACCTCCTGGTAAAAAAACAAGGTGAAAAGGTATACGATATCTAAACAATTCAGGAAAATGATGCCGTCATTTTCCATCAAGACCGGAACAAATCCATAGAATTTGAGGATGGAAACAACATCCCTGGGGCAGGTGTGTTAGCCCCGAGAACATGGCGTGGCGCCACCTGACGGGCCTATCGTCGTGACGTAGGATGAGGGATCACGTGACCGTTTCCTGCACTCTGCGTCAAGAATGGAGTGTCTCGGTCTTCACTTTTTTAATACTACGGGTGTTTAAGGCTTCTTTTAACCCAATGTTTCGTTTCACTACTCGACCCAGTCGAGTTCCTAAATCGGCTACCGTACGAATGCTTCCGGGGAGCCGGTTAGCCGGTTGCAGGCGAGCAGGGAAACGGTCGCTGCACGGAAGCGCGGCGGCGTGGACTGGCGCGGCGGAGGGTACGGGTCAACTTGTCGTTTTCGGCGGCTGTCTCGCGTATCGCAATGAATGCTTACGAAGTGCGACCTACCGTTGAAGGTAGGCGAATTTTTTTTTTTAACTTCTATTCGACCGGGCACCCCGTTACAACTGTGTACCCCTTTTCAGTTGTGCTGTCTGTAAGCAGCATCAATGCGTTCGTGGACAAGGCCCACTAAATGTCCCGCCTGTTGCTTGAGGGCGAAAGTGTTCTTGAAGCGGGACACGTGTTCTGTAGAATCAAGAAGCTGGATAAGGATTGCTACACGTTCATTGGATTCGTACTCCAAACGTCGGCACTCACTTCGTACCCGCACGAGCTGGATGGAAGAAACGTCGGTGACACATCGAGCTCCTGCAAAGCATGGGTGAAGGAACATGCCGTGTATCATTACTTGGTTAGGTTGTATGTACCCACCGGCCAGCGTGCTGTGAAATCGATCGAGCTCGCGGCCAGAGCCGGGAGCGAAACAACTGGAGCACTCAGACAGTTGCGTTTGATTGCGTTTGACTGCGTTTCGGCTGCGAGAAACCAGGACATCCCTGCTGCTTATATCGCGTGCAAACATGATTCCTTGAATTGGATTCCACGCTTCATACGAAGCACAGATGTGCCGGTGTCTCGCTTTCGGTTCTCAACACAACGCAGTTAAACGCACTCATGAACGCAAGTGTCTCAACCGGCCTTTAGAGATTGCGATTTGCGATGAACGGTGAAGTGAAGCGCCTTTTTCCAAATATAATCGGTCGTCTCCCGTTGTTATCGTAGCTCAGGAATAAAGAAAACAAATTCTCGTGGCTCAGTGGTAACATGCTCGCTTCCCAAGTCGCGAGTCGCAAAATCAATACAATGCAACTAATTTTTTTTTTTTACGTTTTTGAAGCACAGGTTTTGTAACTTTTCTGCGATGTCGGAATTTTCGAGCGACGAATATTAAAGCTTGTTGATAACATTTAATTTCATAAACTAATATCAGACCATTCAAAGGCCAATGACAGTTCGTGTACAGCATCGCTGTTTTTCTTTTTGTAAAGAAAGATTATGCAAATATTCCTGTAGCTAGGTGTATTAGAGTTGTAGAATTGTTTTATTTGGGCTCCTACAAGATAAGCAGATAGGTTACAAAAATAAAAATATTACTTGCTAATACGAGTGCAGCTACTTGCATCAGCAATCTTTAAAGTAAAATAAATAAAGCCACGTAACATTCTCACATTTATGCAGCTGCTGGTTGCTTAAATACCACTAAGCTGTGAGTGATGTTTGCATTAAAATAGTCAGTGAAATTTTATGGCTTGTTACCCTCTGTAAATTACTGTTTCAAGTCTATTAGCACTCAGCTCTACTTGCATTGCGTGACGCCAACTTGTACATACATTTTTAACCCCATTGTTCAAATAATATTGAAGCTGTATGAGAAAGGTACTGCCACGCAGGGTGAGACTGTTCACATTTTATGAATCATATTGGAATGCTTCTCCTTGGGGTAGATGTGGTAGCTGATATTTGGGTCGGTCGCGTAACTGCGGCATTGCGGCCCCGAACAGTACTTTACCATTGCTCCCTGAGCTCGACAGCTGCCGAAGCCGATCCACGCCTGTACTGATCAAGCTTCAAACACAGAAAAAAATGCGAAAGTACCGATTGAAGGGCTTCCGAAGGCCCCGACCAAAGCAAGGCGGAATAGCTGGCCTTATCACGTGATCCTCCATCCTACGTCACGGTCGAGCGATCGCAGCGCTCCAATCGGTCCCGCTCGGGGCCAATACATGGGGGTGGATCTTCTCCACAGTGGAGATATTTGTGGGTTATATGCAGTGGCGTCACAAGGGGGGGGGGGGGCGGACCGCCCCGGGTGCAGCGCTCAGGGGGCTGTCGCGGCGGGCCACGAGAGCGGGGGGGGGGGGGGGGGAGTCGCGGCGGGATACGCGAGAGCAGGGGGGGGGGGGAGTCTCGGCGGGCCACGCGAGAGCGGGGGGGGGGGGTGTCGCGGCGGGCTACCGCCCCGGTGTGGCTGACCCTCGTGACGCCACTGGTTATATGGAGAATGGCCTATTAAAGGCGACATAATAAGACCTCATGAAATCGATTCTTTAAAGAGGCACTCTCCCACAGTCCAAGAATGGGCTTGGTGAAGTGAAGCTTATTGTCAGATTCTTCGTCCTATTCTGTCTGCCATCTCTGGAAAATTGATGCCGTCATGACCGGTTGGATATCCTGGTAAGGTAAGGAGGCTGCTAACTGCCGAAGGATCCTAGAGGAAGAAGCGAGCCTATCAACTTTCTCATTACCCAATATACCTACATAACTTGGAACCCAGCAAAGTATAATATGATGTCCGTTCTGCAATGCACGCCCCAGCTGTAGAAGCATATTTTTCGTGTCTTTGAGGGAACTAATTGCAGTGATCACGCTTTGCGAGTCCACACATATAATTGACCTTACTGTTCTCTTCAGTCTGATATGGTCAACTGCTAACAACACTGCATACAGTTCTGCTGTAAAGATACTGGCGGTCGATTTAAGGCCTTACGGTTTTAGAAAAGTTCTCAGAATACATGGCACATCCATTGAAGGATTGAGCCTTAGCACCATCAGTATAAAACGGACACTAATCAGTATACTTTGTCTGTAACTCTTGAAAATCTTGCAAGATAACCACCGAAGTAACACAATGCTTATTATATTTCGTAAGCGACCAATCGCAACAAAACGGCAGTCTCTCCCAGGGAGCAATACAGTTAACTGGTGAAAGTAGAGACATTCCATCAGGAGAAATCTGAAGAGATCTATGATAGTCTGCAAGGCGGTGGCTTAACGGCCGCACAATGCTGGGCTTGTTTTCGAAAAGGCGAGAGAACCTTGAGCGCTTTATGGAATCGTTTGTTGGATGGCGGAGTTAGCTAAGATTTTGTAGGTGTATGTCATTCTTAGATATTGGCGTATTTTATCCAACGACAACTCGTTGGAGTCGGCGTATAAACTCAGAATGGGGGATGTACGGAAAGCACCCTTGGCAAGTCGTAAACCAAAATGGTGCACTGGATCTAACATTTTCAGAGCCGATTGTCGTGCTGATTCATACACTATAGCACCATAGTCAAGACGGGATCGCACAAGGAAATGGTGTAGGCGCAGCAGACATCTAGCTATCTGATCCCCAAGTCTTCTTAGCCAAGACTTTTAAGAGGTTCATACTTTCAAGGCATTTTTCCTTAAGACATTTCAAGTGGGAAATAAAAGTAAGCTCCCTGTCAAAGACCACACCCAGAAATCTGTGCTTATTTTTAACAGGCAACCGCATGACTTTCAGTTCGAGGTCTGAATTCAAAGGTAGTCCACGGCGCAAGGAAAACGGCACACAAACCGTTTTTTTCTGGAGAAAACCTAAAACAATTTTTGCCTGCCCAACTACCAAGTTTCCTTAGAGCTAACTGAAGCTGGCGTTCACAGGTGAAACTGTTACAAGAGGAACACGAGATTTGAAGATCGTCTACGTAAAGTGAGTATAAGATGGAAGACGGGGAGAATTCTGGCAACGAAATTTATCTTGATCTCAAGATTTATCTCAAGGGGGCATCTCAGGATGCCCCCTTGAGGAACTCCGTTTTTATGAACAAATGGATCTGGCAGAGAAGAGCCCAGTCGAACCTGGGATGTCCTATCCGTTAAAAAGTCTCCTATACACCTCAGCATTCGGCCCCGAATACCATAGCTGTAAAGGTCTTTAAGTATTCCAAACCTCCATGTGGTATCGTATGCTTTTTCTAGGTCACAGAAAACAAAGACGCAGTGTTGTTTATGCACGAAGGCTTCGCAGGTTATTGTTTTCAGGCGGACTAAGTGATCCACTGCAGACCGACCGCGACGAAAGCCACACTGGTTGTTAGCAAAGAGATTATCTTTTTCTAAAAGGTACATTGACCGTCTGTCGCGTACGAAAATGTCAGATACAGGCCGGAATGAAAAATGCCGGTTCCGTCTGGACCCGAAATTGGGGCACCAGTTTGTATCCAGCCTGGAAATGCGCAGTTCCAGATGGGATACAAACTGGTGCCCCAATTTTAGATCCAGGCGGAACCGGCTGGTTCCAGTGGTGGTGCCCCGATTTCAGACCCAGGCGGTGCGCCGCCGGAATTCCCGCTGCGCTTACCACTGGACTCTACAAAAGTATTTCGCGCGATGCCCTTAGCCGTTACAACCTAGAGATCGTCGTGATTTCAGACCCAGGCGGACTGGGTCTGAAATCGCGACGATTTCTCGCTTGTAACGGCTAAGGGCAGCGCGCGAAATACTTTTGTAGTCCCATGGTAATCGCAGCGGTAATTCCGGCGGCGCACGCGGTCGTCCAGGCGTCGTCACCAAACACAGTGCACGTAACACAAACACAGCACGCACAAGCACAGTATCCAGTGTTGAGTGCATCTGGCAGTTCCGGCGGGCAAGCGGTATCTGAGTTGTCCAAGTATTGTCACCAAGCACACCAGCGCCAAGCGCATCCAGAGGCCGAGCCAAACTGCAATGGGTCGGCACTTCACACTATATGAAGATTCAAAGCCGAGGTCAGTGGGTATCCATCCAGGGCAAATGATGGCGCGTCAGTCGCGAACGTCGACGCCGGGCGAGCGCCAACCGACAGTCCGACGAGAGCGAAGAAGAATGTAAACACTCGGAGCGCTGCCGCCGACTGCAACAGCTGCCGCCGACTGCAACAGACAAAACGAGGCGCGCGCGCGCGGGAGAACGCCCGCTTGCAGCGCCTGCGTAGCGGATGCGCCAGTTTCTAACACGTGACCTGCGAGAGACCGCAAAAGTTCCCCGCCGACCACCCCCCTCCCCCTCTTCCAGTCACTCATGTGCGTTCCCGCTGGCTGGGAGCAGACCCTACTTGAACCGAAGGGGACGGATCAGAACCATTCATCACCGTGCGGTTCCAGTGCGTTTCGTCTCACTGGATCCGACTGGTTACACCCAGAACCGCGCGGTACCAGATCGGATTCGCGCGGATCTGAACTGTCCACAAGTTTAGAACCGCGCGGCTCCGAACTGGAACCGCTTTGATCTGACATTTTCGTGCGGGGTTAATCAGTCTCTCACATGTTTTCCCCCGGCAGCTAGTCAGTGCAATGTGTCGGTAATTGGAAGGGTGCGTAGCGTCTTTGCCATAAATCAGAAGCTGTATAATGTGAGCCCGCTACCATGCATGGGGGAAGTGAGCCTTTTCCCACAGAGAATTGAAAAATAGGAGTGTTCTGAGCGAGTCACGTGACAAGCTTCGAAGCATAGCATAGTGCAGTGTGTCTGGCCCCGGTGCAGACATCTATTTTACACCGAGAGCTTGTTCTGGCTCGCGCATTGCAAAGGGCCCATTATATAGCTTGAGTTAGACCCCCTCCATAGAAATAGAGCAACTCTCAGCGTGAGATTTAAACTGTTTAAATTCAGCACTATAATTATCAGAGCTAGATACGCTATGAATATGCTGAGCAAGAACATTAGCAACATCTTTGACTGACCTCAGAGGCACATTAAATACTGGGATGGCAAAAAAACCCGGTAGTCACCTTTGACTTTGCGTACACGATCCCAAACCTCTTTAGCTGTAGTAAAACTACTTATAGAAGAGAGATATTTCATCCAATATGTCTTTTTTACCTACTTTCTTGTCCAGCGGGCTTGCACTTTTCGTCTCTTAAATTCAGTTTTGTTCTTCATGGTGAGGTACCTACGGAAGACATCCCAGGCTCTATTTTGAATTGTAAGTGTGGTTGAACTAGAGTGCCTCGATGTCCCTCTGTTTAGGGTGATGCCATCGTTTGTAGTACCCGATGCCGACAGCACACGCTCACAGGAAAAATACAAAGAAATCGCAGGAAACAAAATGTCGCTGTAGCACAGTCAACGCCACGCGCGCGTGCAGGGACACGCTCTTTTACGCGCTTGAGAACAAAAATAAAAATAAACGTTAGAAACAAAATGGCCAGATGTCATCACCCCAAGCAAAGCGCACATGAAGGCACCCTAGGTTGAACAACCCTTGTTCCACCATGGCTTGCCCTTTTTGGTAAATTACCGGAGGTACGTGGGATAGGAGTGCTCAGCAGCATTGACTATCTGTTGAGTAACGTATGTCGTAGCCTTATCAGGGACAGAGTGGCCAATAGTGAAGCGTCAACTGAAGCAGCTAGGCTGAAACGTTCCCAGTCCGCCTTGTCAAGTTTCCACCTAAGCATACGGTTTTGAAGTGTGGGGAGATCGACCACACTCTCTAAAACAACTGGAAAGTGGTCGCTACCAAATGGATTCTCTAAAAGCTTCAAAGAAAAGCAAGAAAGCAATGGTGGCAATGAAATGGATAAATCAATGCGGGTGAAGGAGTTGTGCGCAGCACTAAGAAAGGCTGGGGTTTTATTATTTAAAAGACATAAATTTGAAGACAGTAAAAACCGTTCAATGACTCCTCCGCGGGAATCAATTCGTGCACTGCCCTACATGATGTGATAAGCACTAAAATCCCCGAAGATTAGAAAAGGTTGTGGAAGTTGAGTTAAAAGCTTCTGAAGGTCATGAATGTGTATGGGGGTGTGTGGTGGAAGGTGCAGTGAAACAACAGTAATGAGACGGTCCGTAAGAACTCGTGCTGCCACAGCCTCAAGGGGCGTGACAAGGGGGACCTGGGCACATTCCACTCCAATTTGCACAACAGTGGCAACACCACCGGATGAATGAGAATATGGCTGGTCTTTGCGGAAGAGGTGATAGTTTCGTTAAACTTGAGTATGTGTGGACGTCAAATAGGTCTCCTGTAATGCTAGAGCTATTGGACGTAGCTGATTAAGTAAAAAGTGAACATCATCTATATTGTGAAGGAGACCCCGACAGTTCCACTGCATAAAACTAAAATGACTCATCACAGGTTAATTAAATTATTTTTAAAAATGTTGGGTTCACAGCTGTGAGTGGACACAAACCATGTTACATTTGTTGGGCCAGTGACACGAGGAGGTTTTGTCTTCTGGTCCCTCTTTTCGGGAATAGGTTTTCTACCTCCCTTGGCGGGTGGAGGTGGTTCTGTCGAATCGGCAGATACCTCCATGACCTCCTCCCTCCCTCTGTGAAGTGGAAGGACGGGACCCCTCGCTGCTCTGAGAAAGAGTGACGTCAAGCACCACTCGGGGATTAGGGCCAGGACGATGAGAATCGTCTTGGCACGTGGGACTTTGGGCGGGGCCGCTGGGGTCTGAGAACCCACAGAGGCCTCGCTGGTGGTTGGGGGCTGGGCGAGCACTCCAAGTCGCGAAGACTGTGCTGAGTGCCCAGCGTTTCCTTTAGTGGCGGCGCTGCCCCCTGGCAGCCACCTCGGCATAGGTGCCTCCTTGGAAGGAGGAAAATCGTTTCCTTGCCTCAGGGAATGTAAGGTTTTCTTTGATCTTTAGCGTTAGGATTTTCTTTTCCTCCTGAAACTTTGGACCGGCTCGAGAGTAGGTGGGGTGAGCACCTGAGCAGTTGGCACACTTGAGAAGTGTACCCTCGCACGTGTCAGCTGGATGGTCTGTAGCTCCGCAGTTTGCACATGTCGTTTTTCCACGGCAGGTGACAGAGGAGAGCTGTGACCGAATCGTTGGCATTTGAAGCATCGTCTCGGGTTTGGTATGTAGGGGCGTACCTTGCAAAGAAGATAGCCTGCCCTGATGCTCTCGGGCAGTACGGTGGAAGCAAAATGAGAACTAAATGCTTCGATGGTCTCTCCTGTCCGTCTCTGCGTATGGAAATGCGTCGCACAGCGAGATGCGTCTCACAGCGAAGAGGGGATAGTAGAAGGTATGGCGACTGAATGAATCATCCTAGTCAGGCCAAGCCAGGACATTCCTCTACGAGAAGCAGGGGCCGAAGTGGTGTATTGCCTCACCAGGGGGCCCCGAAGGGTCCAAACCTACCCCGGACTCGGCTCAACCACCAGGATCCCCTTCTCCCCGGACACGGGAAAGCCACGCACAGCCGGACGTGGCCGGGCGAACCCGCATGGCTCGGGGTCACCAAACACCTGCTTTCATAGGTGCACCCTGCGGGGCAGTTTGATACGGGGATACACAGGTATATTCTCTAAGAGTAATGGAAATGTTGGGAAAAAACGCTTTCAATGTCTCTCTCCTGCAATATTTTCAAAAGTCCTCGAGCACTTTTGTCTTCACGAGTGTAACTCTGTAGATAATGTGAGAAGGAAAGGACTTCAGTTGAAAAGGTCGGCTCAAGGTCGTCCTTGTAAATTCCAGCTAGCCTATCAACTTGCTTGATTTGTTCGTCGTCGCTTTGCTTGTTCGTAAGAAGCGTAAGAAAGTCGGCAGATGTCAATGTACACAGCGTTCCTTTCATACAGTGCTGAGACGTAAAACGCATCTATCTCGAACGTTTTGCTGCCGCGAGTCCTGTCATCCGCCTCCACTATTGTTAATTACCCTGAAGGGTCTCGAGTTCGTTTACATTGATAGCACTGTTCTACACTGTGTGCCTAAACCCTTTCTTCGAAAGCTTCAAATTTAGGCCGGAGGAATTCACAAAGCCGTCAGGTGAGTTCAACAAGTCAACAGCTTTTGAGAAGTCTAAACCAGGTCTCTGAAGTAGAAAACTAGCTGGTCTTGTCAAACCGCTCCAGAATATCATTCCCCAGTGCTGCCATTAACGCTGTTTC
>JAZHYW010002951.1:0-45939 GCA_037355805.1 Ixodes ricinus
CACCATCAATATAATGCAACATGTTTTTAATGGATATTAACCCCCAAATAGAGTAGAATGACCGGTCAAAGTTTTAAAAAAATCGAGAACGGGTTTTTTTTTTTTAAATCGCCCTTAAACTTTTGTTATTTTGGTGCTTGTCTCGTGTTTGTTTGCCAAAATCTCCCAACCCGCACCTAAATAAATTTGAATTTTAGTGAATTTACATATATTTATAAGTAGCGTTTTGAATTAAAATATGACGTTTCTGACTAAAGTATTTCCTAAGATGCAGGCCTTCAAAGTTGGGGGAAAACGGTCAAGTAGCCGAAATTGGTGTTTTTTTATATTTTTTTAAAACATAATAAACAATAACAATATTTTTTTCGTATTTCTAAGTACATATGAATAGCGCTAAAAATGATTCAACCCACCTAAGAAGTATAACTTCAGTTATTAATCACCAAAGTTGACCCCTCCCGCTACGCAAGCAAATACGACTTTCCACCTCTACGTGATGTACGATTTTTTGCGTCCGACAATTTTTTTCTGGGTAAAAATAATTCTGATTTTGTTTATTTCGGACATTGGGAAATAACATATAAAATTATGAAGCAAATTAAAAAGGTCGACCAGCCACCCCCTGTTCGATCTTATCTGAAATCACCCATGAATTACACGAAAACACCGTTCGAGTTAAGCGGCTTATGAATACATTGAAAACGTAGCGGGTCAACCAAAGTTTTGAATTGTTTGACTTAACCAGAAGTATTAAATACCCGAGTTTGAATTATCGCGAGCCTACTGTATACACGAAGGGAGATCTGGCTCAATCCAATGTGCTTAATATCACTGAATAGTTGTGCAATATTAATTTGCTAGTTTTATTTCTCAAGCACTTGTTGTGTTAGGTATTCAAATCAATGCAAATTTTTACTTTGGTTCAATTTATGGGAGGTTTATTTTATATGTCATGTACAGTAGAAAGGTAGGGAGCTAGGCCAGTTGGTAAGCACGTTGCTCGCTGACTTTAACCATGTATGTCATATACAATTTGTTGCGATTGTGCATTGATTTCGAATCCTTTTCTGCTCTTTATTTCAAGCTACCCTTACATGCACCATGAACATACCGAAGAGGTCTTCGATTGAATGACAACTACAAGCACAAGCATGGACGGGCATCTAGACGGTCAGCACAAGGACAACTATAATGTAAATTTTCTCCAAAGTTAAAGCAAGGCATGCCTTCTTCCAATAAAGGTATTGTGGCGAAACTTTTTAATTGGTTCGTTTGTGGAGCTGTCATCTATAGGAACAGCTGAGCTCACACAAACAAAATCCTGGCAATGAGAAGTACAGGTTGAGTGCTCTTTTCCTTTTGCAAAACATGAACTCTTGTATGTTTTGGCTGAGGAACAAAATGTATTCAAGTTCCTATATTAAATGACGGAGCTATGAACTCTCCATACCAATCTGTACCCCAAAGGCTTCATGTGACTTAGGCTTGCTTGAACATGGAAGCTTTTTGCACTAAATAATGAAGCACTTTACCTTTATGTCTTTTTGAACTGTACTGTCCGTAACAACAAGGCATATAATTTCATAGAATGACGGAATGTCTGTAGCCCACATTATGGACAGCTATTCGTACGAAATGTGAAAGCTGTCCGCACTAAATAACGAAGGGCTATACCTTTCCGCCTTATATAAGGCCAAAGCTACGAGTCATCCGCACCAATCTTGCACCTCTGATACGTCAGGTGACACCTTTGGCAGATCTAGAGCTTTGCCAGGTGAGTTGCCTGATGTATAGGAGGTACAGGTGGTACGAATGGCTCGTGGCTTTGGCCTCATAAGGCGGAAAGTTATAGTCCTTCGTTATTTAGTGCGGATAGCTTTCGCATTTCCTACGGATAGCTGTCCGTAATGTAGGCTACAGACGTTCCGTCATTCTACGAAATTATACGCTTTGTTTTTACAGAAGGTCCAGTTCCTAGATTACGGAAAACCATGCCGGCAATATTGAACCGGCAACTTTTGCCTGTAAAATGGGAAACGGATAACTCTCCGTAAAGTGAACTACGAACGTTCCGTCATTTTACGGAATTATATGCCTTATTTTTACAGACGGTCCAGTTTCCAGATTACGGCAAATCATGCCGGCAATATTAAACCGGCAACCTCCCCCGTAAAATGGGGTGAAATTTTTTTACAGTGTATAGTAGCCTTCACACGCAACCAGAAACTGCGAGAAGGATAACGCGGGCGCAGCCTCCAGCATAATTCGGTCTTTGAATGCCAGGGAGTTGGGGGCTAACTGCGATACAAATAAGGTGCCGCCCATGGTGGTTACACAATCTTTTGTTTAATATTTGAGGCGCTATGGGTGAACGGATGACCAGGGGATTTAGTGGGATGCGACTTTCTGAATGGGAAACGTTACCCCGCGAGAGACCGCACCTTTGTACCACGGCGGCAGGGATTCTAAAAGATGGTGACGTCTTTCTGGTGACCGACGCCTTTCAATCCTGCGATAACCTTGCCATTTGTTTTGGTTCAAAGCGTGGAAACGTCAATGCTCCCAAATGTAGAGTTCATCCTTTCTGTTAAAGGGGCTGTGCAACAATTTTCTGACTTTGGCCAATTAACTGTGGAAATTAATTTGCGACACCTATGAAACGAAAAGCAGAAAACCGTATTTTGTTGCGAGCGGTAGTTCTTATTTAAAAAAAGAAAGAAACAAATCGAAGGTCAAAGTGTTTCTCAACTCTCCACGTCGACTTTCGAGTGACGTACTCTGGAGGTTCACGTAATTTCCCCTTGGGTCCTGTCTTCAGAGGCCAGCCGCTTCCTCCGCGATTGACGGCTTTTAAAGGATTAGCCTCGTCGAAGGTCGCGGCGAGCTATCGACGCAAAGGACGGTTCGTCACAAGGCTGACGGCGAGTGTAGCAGCGGAGGGGGACAGGGTTTGTTGACTTCGGCGTACCCCCAGTGACGGTGTCATTTTAGTTCCCGTAACCCCGACAGGCGGCTGCAGATCGGCAAATAATTCGTTTTTTGCTTTGAGATTACGCAGCAGAAGGCAGTTTTTCGGGGAAAAGTGACGCGCTTTTGGTCACTTGGGCCTGCATGAACAATATAAAAAATGCAAACTACCAATTATTGCAACATTAAAATCATTGCACTGCACCTTTAAAATAGTTTCCTGTTAGGCGAGTTGGCGAACGTTTGGATACATGGTTTTGCGCAAAAAAAGAGGGACACAAGAAAGAGAAACAAACACGAGCGCAACTTACAACTGTATTGAGGAAACCTTTAGAAAACGTATACAGATATATCGTCAACTTTATTTATTTATTTATTTGAGGATACTGCCGGCCAACGTTTGAGGGCCAAGGCATGGTGGGTCAGGGAATGCTAGTTCGCGTACATACAGGCGTGGAAATAAAACAAACAGGTAACTTACTCATTGGCAACAAAGAAAAGATAATCGATTGCACTAGCAAACGAAGCAGCAGAAACAATAACTGTCACGCTGTGGGGCAACGCATTCCACTCGCACACGGTTCGAGGAAAAATGAATGCTTAAAAACATCTTTCTTCCAACGGAACTCACGGAGTAGTTTGTCATGTTTCTGCCTTGTATCACGGCTATAATTATACTGCAGATACTTATCAAACTTCAAAGCAACTTTATCATATAAAATGTTATGCAAAAATTGCAAATGTTTTAATTTCCTTCTACGTGATAACTCGGATAGACCGGATGCTGCATATAACGCTGTCACATGTGTATCTTTGCCGTACAAATTATAAATGAATCTAAGAGATTTTTTTAATGCTTTCTAACTGATCAACATGCGATTGTGAATAAGGGGTCCCATAATATATCAGCATATTCCAGCAGAGGCCGGATTAGAGATTTATACGCCGTGTTATAGGCCGGATTAGAGATTAAACTTCAATGCGTCCACGCATGCGTCGTGTCACTATCACACGCTCGTCAAAGAAACTTATCAAGGAAGCGTTTTTCAGCATTATACAAACTTTTCAACCATTCAAAGGTAGTTAAAAGAGGAATCGCTAAACTTTGCCTTGAGTCCGCCCTCAGAAAGTCGTGTGCTCACAGGATACAGGCAAGCTTTAGCAACCAAGTGGCTCGACTATTGTCAGCGGGCTTCCCTGATACGGTCTTGAGGAGTGTGGCGGAAACCATCCTGCAAAGAGTAAAGGGACACACTGCTAGAAAAAAGATACAGTCAGCACTGAGGACTGTGAGGCCTGAAGCGGTACCATACGTGCACAACTCTCGCATAACCTCAAGAAGGTTGCGAACAGACATGGGGTGCCGATTGTGTTTACAGCTCCGACGAAACTCGGCCAACTCTGCCCCCGCATTACTGGAGAAAGCAGACAGAAGCGAGGATGCAGCACAAAGCATGCCACGCCAGTTTGTTGGCTGCAAAACAGAGGTCGTCTATGAAATCTCGCTCAATTGTGAGAAGACATACGTGGGGTAAACGGGTAGGTGTGTCAACAACCGTCTCAGGGAGCATGCTCAAAATTTAAAGACTAATGACGGGGCACATTTGCCTGCACACTGCAGAAACTTTAAGTGTGAGCCACGTTTTTCTGACACTGTAATTTTGGGCGGAAATAAGGGACAAAAAGCACGTGAGCTGTTGGAAGCCTTCTTTATCAAAAAGAAACGCGACCGATGTGTGAGCGATACCTTGATAAGTTTGTATAATGCTGAAAAACGCTTCCTTGATAAGTTTCTGTGACGAGCGTGTGATAGTGACACGACGCATGCGTGGACGCATTGAAGTTGACGATATATCTCTATGTTTTCTAAAGGTTTCCTCAATACAGTTGTAAGTTGCGTTCGTGTTTGTTTCTCTCTCTTGTGTCCGTCTTTTTTGCGCAAAACCATGTATCCATCCGTTTTGTTGTTGACAGAAAGATAATTTATTTATTTTGAAGAGAAAGACTTGACCAGCTGGAGTAGCTAGGGACGATTCGGCAGTCCTTCGAGCGGCGGCAGACTGTTGCCTTCTGAGCGGATGTCTCTTTCCAGCGAGATGGCTGCTCCTTCAGGGCATGGCGGCGGTGGCCTTAGTAGCTTCGATACAAAGACTGCACCAAGGACGCTCAAGAATTCGACAAAGCGATAATCACGCGTCTTTTGGTCCCGGTTGTGTTAACGTTGAAAATGTCTTCCGATGGAGTTTAAAATGACGTCGTTTATACATAGTTTTTTGGGGGTTTTCTTTGCAACTTTTTGTAGTGCGCAGAATAAAAATTGGTTTGCTTTCGAATCATGATGTTGCCATTTTTAATCAGAAGTAACGAGAAATGGGTAACGTAATTTGATAGCAGATACCGTAAAATAATAACGACATTACTTTACTCGTTACTCATTTGGTATTCTAACGACTACGATAGTACGTTACTAAAAAACACTGGTAACGCGTTACCAGTGACGTTGTTACTTGTAACGCGTTATTTCCAACACTGATTCAGGAAGAAAGAAAATAAATTGATGTTGAATGCGAGCTTGCTTGAGTAACTTGTATCAGTTCAGAAGATATTCCCCTGTAAACGACAATCCCCACCACCTGGGAAGAACGTAAGTGGGCGAACGAGACGCCTCTGGGTTTTGCGTCACTGCTGAATTTCAAAGGTCAGACTTACTGGTTCCCGACACCAGCACGATTGATGGCTCCGCGCAGGTATTTGACTGTTTAATGGTACGGAGAAGAAGGGGAAGAGCGCGACGGCTCGCGGCCATAGTGCGTTCTGGCTAGCGCTCTGGCGGGCAGTCAGATTTAAAACCCACCGCTGAAAACCACCCTGTGTACGGAGTCTAAAACACGATATCATCGAATGGTAGTGGACGTAGACGTATACTTATCTGATACAAAGTTTCGCTTGATTCCTAAACGAATAATGCCGGCGTCCAAGTATACCTTCATATCAAAGTGTTAGAACTGTAGAGAAGATTGTGTGTTTCTTGAAAAAATATTTCGGCCCCTCCCATCCGGTCCGCTTTTCTATGGGCCTCAAATAACGCGGGCGAATCTTTCCTTTTGTCGCACTTCCATTCCGCCGCTTCAGTAAATTATGAATGTGGTAGGATGGTCCAGTGGCTTAGAGCTCACTTTTTGAAATGATAAAAATAAAAATCAGCAGAACCCATCCTTTGGGAATGATTATCTACGTTAATGCGAATAGCATCAAACGGTGCGGAGTTATGCGCGTTCGTCAGGTGGCCGGCACACTCTAGATACGCCAGCCCACTCTTGAGGCGATTCTAAATTTGTTGACACTTTCACAGCCCTGCGCACGATCTCCGCAGCCCAGCACGTGCGTTTGTGTCACTTAGGAAGGCGAGCAAAGCACGCGCCATACGCACAAACACTCAAAATGGTACCGACCAGACTTTCTGGCGTCTCAGCTAGTCTCAACCAACGGTACTCTAAACGGTTGTTTATATCTTTACCATAGGACGCGCTTACAGCGCTGTCACAGCTACCGGTGCGCGCGCGTTCCATGCACGAGGGCTCATTCCGCTCTCGTGAGGCTGAGCTAGAGGTCTCCCGAGCGCGGGAGAGGGTGAGCTAGAGGGAGAGGGTGAGCGCGGGAGAGGGTGAGCTAGCCCTCGTGCATGGAACGCGCGCGCACCGGTAGCTGTGACAGTGTAAAGCGCGTCCTATGGTAAATATATAAACAAATGGTTAGAGTGCGGTGAATGACTGCCTTTATAGCTCTGTGGTTAGCGCGTCTGCCTGCTGATCAAAGGGTCAGCGGTTCGAATCCCAGCCGGCGCCGGTCTTTTTTATTTATTTATC
Organism: Ixodes ricinus; assembly: GCA_037355805.1. Lineage (NCBI taxonomy): Eukaryota > Metazoa > Arthropoda > Arachnida > Ixodida > Ixodidae > Ixodes > Ixodes ricinus. The sequence goes on from JAZHYW010002951.1 coordinate 6,834, forward strand.
GACCCGCGGCGTAAGAGGTTAGATAGCCAGATAGATAGATAGATAGATAGATAGATACATAGACGAAAAGTGCGTGAAGTATCCAAAGAATGCTATTCACATTAAAAACGGACCAGTACAAGCTGAACTATGCGAGACACTTGAAGAGAGCCTGTCGTAATGAAAAAGAACTGCTCTAATGTGGTAAGTCGGGTCAGTCAGTTCATAAATTTTCATCCACTTTTGAAAGGCTCCAGAAAAAGAACCAGGAGAAGCTGGAAACGCAAGGCGCCTCGAATCGTTCAGATTGTCTTGGTTTTTTATGTCCTTTCGGCGCTCCTCTAAACGCACAATGTTCGGTTTCTAAACGCTGTTTTTTTTGTTTTTTTGGCACGAAAATAAGTCAAAAATACCTAATACCTTTTTACACCAGTGCAACGCAATATCGACTTCTATTTCCAGCAATCTGCTTTCCGCAATGCTTCCATCATGACAGGGGATCTGTCGGCGGCTTTGCGACTGATTTGGGAGAACCGGGGGAACCTCGGGATGTCGCGGTGTATTTGTGTTGACAGGGGACCTGTCGGCAACTTTGAGCTCACGCCATCTGAGCTTATCGTTGGCTTGAATGTACGGGGGCCTGGGAAAAGGAGGAGGGAAGGGGTAGGGCTTTGGGGAAACAAATTACACCATCTTCCCGAGGGAAACCATGGGGTTGATGCGGAGCATCCCGGATCGTTAATAACGGTGTCATTAACAGTGTTAGTAACGTTGTCAGTAACGTTGTTAACTTGGGTTCCGCCGCTCGCTTCGTACGTTTATGTTGAACTTCACGGTCCCGAACCTCAGGTCCTGCTGCTCGACGTTCACGAACCAACGCGGCTTCCCGTTCTCGAAGGTCGGGTTCCGCCGCTCGCTTCGTACGTTTACGTTGAACTTCACGGTCCCAAACCTCAGGTTCTGCTGCTCGACGTTCTCGAACCGCCGCTGCTTCACGTTGTCGTAGTTCAGCATCCGCTGCTCGACGTTGACGAATGGGCGCCGCTTCTCGTTGCCGTAGTTCAGGGTCTGCCGCTCGCTTCAAGCGTTTGCGCTCAGCGTCGCGTGCCCTTCGCTGCGCAGCTTTGTCTTCAGTGGACGTAGCGTTGCTGTTAGTTTGTGGGGTGGTGCTGACGCTTGCTTGCGCCAACCCACTAACTGACGGGACTGTTGCTTCCATCACACTTCATCGGAAGAACGCAGTGAAGTGGATTCAACAGCGCTGAACTGAACGCGCGCAGCGCGCTACCGCTGCTTATATTCACACTTGAAGGAGAGGAGACTAGAGGAGGAGAGTTGCGCATGCGTGCGCGGTGTGAGTAGAAGCGAACCCACGCGAAGTGCACGCAGCTGGTAGAGAGAGAGAGCGGAGAGAGTAACGCGCAGCTGTTGGAGAGAGGGAAGAAGGAGAGTTGCGCATGCGTAGTGTGAGTGCGGACTAGGACGCCGACGCCGACGCCGCGGGGCATAGACCTGAGCAAGAGATGCTCCGCATCTAAAAGGAACAAACAAAGAGGGGACAAAGGGTAGTGAGTTACATACACGCTTGTCCTGTGAAATAAAGTTTTAGCAGAGGAAGTGGCCGAGTGGGCTAACTAGTGTGCCTTCATGTTTCCGCCGCTCCGCTGTTTAGGGTGGCGACAACGTTTGTGATACCTGTTGCCGACAAACCAGTGTTGCCTACCTCGTCACCATTGCAACCTGCGCTATTTTCGTCGACCATTTCGTCACACTCGCCGGTCGTGCGCTTGCACTACGCCGCTAATCCTCGTTAGGGCTAGGGAGCGCCCACCGCTCTCGTTCCAACGGCGAGGCTCCGGCATGCGATGCCGGTCTGATGCATTTCATTTTGTCGCGGGAACTCGCGTTTCGTTAAAAGCAACGCACACTTCCTGCACGCAACTTCAAAATATGAAACACCCGAATAAAGAGAGCGACAGCCCCCACGACCGCCATCCCGCTGAGCCTCCGACTCCTCTCATGAGCGGAAACGGAAGTGGTCTCGCAGTGTTGCCGGTGTGTCGAGACTACAGAAATTCAACGTTGTTTACGTTTAGCGAAATAAGACGCGGGAAAAAATGGCGGTGGGAGAGTATCTGGGAAAGGGTAACAAGAAGTTGGCGCCACCCTAAAGCGGAGCGAAAACATGTAGGCACACTAGGGCTAACCCGTTTCAGCTCAAGGCTGTATAAACATACAAAGCAAGCCAATTTTTTTTTTCGTTTGAGACTTCGTTTGTTTGTTCTGTGTTTTGTCTTTTGTCCGTATCCCCCCCACTCCCTAGTTTACAACTATGCTCAATTTATTTCTCACGTACGTAGATCGGGCATTCAGGGAGCGACTGAATGATTCAGCGCCGGGCTGCTGGCCCTACCGTTATGTAGATGACTACCTAATCACGCAGGAAGAGCAGACAGACTCTCAGGCTATCCTGGAGGCCTTCTCGTCTGGCCCCGCAGGCCTCGTCTTTACAAGGGAGGACCCCTCCAACGGAACTCTCCAATTCCTAGACCTTGGTTTGGCGATCCATTCCGGGGGAATCTGCTGGGAGTTTAGGCAAAGGACGAAAGAAGCCAGTTCTGCATTTCGCTAGCGCTCACTCCAATACCATTAATTAAACCAGGGCTTGTCAAGTCCCTTATGACGTCAGCGCGTTCTAGATCCTGCCCCCGTTACGCGGAGCATAGTGTCCGGCTGCGGACGCGGAGTTTGAGAAAGGCCGGCTTTCCCGACGACCTGCTGGACGACTCGCTCAAGAGGCTAATTTTCGCCCCTCCTACTCCGACACCGGCACCCAGGCAAGGGAAGAAAAAGCTGGCCGTCATTCCTTAGACACACAGCAGAGCATCATCGACAGAAATAAGCGTATCTGGTTGTACACTCCGACGGCGTCGCGTTGAGTGGGTGATGAGAACAAGGCGTGCTGTATACGCATCATTGAACCCGCTCATAGGAACTCAAAATTACCTTCGTGACGTCACGAATAGTAACCATAGGAGAACTTGGAGAACATTTTTTCGAGTCGTGTGTTAGAGGATATGCCATGCAGGCAGCTCGCGAAAGATAATAATAAAAAAGCGAACTGCCAGGCACGGCGATTTTCTGAATGCGGATCCCGAACTTGCTTGTGCCATATTAGATTACATTAATTTTAGTATGATCGTATTTGGCAATGCAGCCCCACAACCAGAGTGTACCGAAAATAAAACGCACCTTCGGTTTACTACACGCGCAAGCACGTGTGCCATGCGTGGGAAGGTAATCCTGGCTTTTTAGGAGACGCGTTCCAGGCAGCATAGAGAACGGTCGACTTCTCCGGGTTCCGGAGGAGAACGTGCTTTTCGTATAAACACCGCCCTGCCCCGCCGGCTCGCCGCTGCACGTCCGCCGAAAGATCGGCTCGCTCGAGTCTCTAAACACCCGGAGAGGCCGCTTCGGCGGTCTTCCAACAAGCCCCAAACATGGAGGTGTCTCTAGAAGGCACGGAAATCACCCCCGAGGAATTTGAGGCTGGCGGATGGTTCCCCACACCAACCCGCCGCCAACAAGCCAAGGAGAAGCGTCTCGAAGCCCCCACCACGAGGCCCTCGGCAACCCGGCCTCAAAATGGCGCTGCGAAGGCCACGTCGCAGCGCACGAAGAGACCTCCACCCCCGCCCCTGCCAAAGGGTGAGCATAAAATCGTCATCCGCCCGCGCGGAGGTTTCAACACCGCAAGCTGGTCCGATATCCAGATTCTGGACGGAGCCCGCAGCAGCATCCCCGCTGACCTACCATCAGCCCGTGAGTTGCTCCGAAAATACCCAGAGCAAAACATCTTCGTCATCTGCACGCCGAATTTCGAACGAGCCGAGGCCTACAGCAAAATGCAGGCCATAAACATCACTGGTAGGACATACCCGGCCACCGCCTACACCACGACGCCCGAAAATACCTGAAAGGGAATCATTCATGACATCCCGGAAGAAGACACCCCGGAAACCATCTGGGATAGCCTTGAATACAATACTAACCCCCCCATCCTGCAATTCCGGCGACTCGGGAAAAGCGGACCCCTGCTTCTCCTCTGCGAGGGCCAGCGCGTTCCGCAGTGGGTGGACTACCGAGGAGCGACTCTCCGCTGCCTCCTCTACAAGAAGAGGGTGGAGGTATGCAAGATTTGCACCCGCGTTGGGCACAGAGAGGACATCTGCCCCACGCCCAACGACAAAAAATGCTTCACCTGCGGCACCATTGTCTCCGACAACGCGAACCACGAGTGCACCCCCCATTGCGCCATCTGTGGCGGAGGGCACGAATCGGGGTCCAAGGGGGCCGCCAGAGGTTCCTCCCGGCCCGTAGACCGCGGGCCCCTCTCCTCCCGACCCTGAATCCCACGGACGAAGCCACCTTCCCCGCCATGGACCCTTCGAGGAGCGGCAACCGCTCCACCGGACCCAGGGATCGATCAGCAGGCGCCCGCGGGGAGCTCCACAGCTCCCGCTACCACTCCAGATCCCGATCACGTTCTCGTTTCCGAGGAAGAGGCCGGAGCTCCAGCAAAGGGGCACGGCACCGAAACTAGGATGCGTCACTTATACCCTGTTACTTCTCAGGTCGCTGCTGCCAGTGTCATCCTCACAGTGCTGCTGGCCTCGCCGATTTTTACCGCGCACGATATCCTAACCGGACCCGCCGCGGCACACCACCGCTTTTCCCCGTCGACTTGGCAGTGCTGTGGATTGGCACCGTCTTCGTCAACTCTGGCGGACTCTGTAAAGTTCAACTGGCAACACTTGCCGGTATCACCTGACGAAGTGGGTGTGGCAAGACTACAAAACCGGCTGCACTCATCGGAGCTACTTGGGCACGGCACCGAAACTAGGATGCGTCACTTATACCCTGTTACTTCTCAGGTCGCTGCTGCCAGTGTCATCCTCACCGTGCTGCTGGCCTCGCCGATTTTTACCGCGCACGTTGTCCTAACCGGACCCGCCGCGGCACACCACCGCTTTTCCCCGTCGACTTGGCAGTGCTGTGGATTGGCACCGTCTTCGTCAACTCTGGCGGACTCTGTAAAGTTCAACTGGCAACACTTGCCGGTATCACCTGACGAAGTGGGTGGGGCAAGACTACAAAACCGGCTGCACTCATCGGAGCTACTTGGGCACGGCACCGAAACTAGGATGGGTCACTTATACCCTGTTACTTCTCAGGTCGCTGCTGCCAGTGTCATCCTCACCGTGCTGCTGGCCTCGCCGATTTTTACCGCGCACGATGTCCTAACCGGACCCGCCGAGGCACACCACCGCTTTTCCCCGTCGACTTGGCTGTGCTGTGGATTGGCACCGTCTTCGTCAACTCTGGCGGACTCTGTAAAGTTCAACTGGCAACACTTGCCGGTATCACCTGACGAAGTGGGTGTGGCAAGACTACGAAACCGGCTGCACTCATCGGAGCTACTTGGGTGCGGCACCGAAACTAGGATGCATCGCTTATACCCTGTTAGTTCTCAGGTCGCTGCTGCCAGTGTCATCCTCACCGTGCTGCTGGCCTCGCCGATTTTTACCGCGCACGTTGTCCTAACCGGACCCGCCGCGGCACACCACCGCTTTTCCCCGCCGACTTGGCAGTGCTGTGGATTGGCACCGTCTTCGTCAACTCTGGCGGACTCTGTAAAGTTCAACTGACAACACTTGCCGGTATCACCTGACGAAGTGGGTGTGGCAAGACTACAAAACCGGCTGCACTCATCGGAGCTACTTGGGCACGGCACCGAAACTAGGATGCGTCACTTATACCCTGTTACTTCTCAGGTCGCTGCTGCCTGTGTCATCCTCACCGTGATGCTGGCCTCGCCGATTTTTACCGCGCACGATGTCCTAACCGGGCCCGCCGCGGCACACCACCGCTTTTCCCCGTCGACTTGGCAGTGCTGTGGATTGGCACCGTCTTCGTCAACTCTGGCGGACTCTGTAAAGTTCAACTGGCAACACTTGCCGGTATCACCTGACGAAGTGGGTGTGGCAAGACTACAAAACCGGCTGCACTCATCGGAGCTACTTGGGCACGGCACCGAAACTAGGATGCGTCGCTTATACCGTGTTACTTCTCAGGTCGCTGCTGCCAGTGTCATCCTCACCGTGCTGCTGGCCTCGCCGATTTTTACCGCGCACGTTGTCCTAACCGGACCCGCCGCGGCACACCACCGCTTTTCCCCGTCGACTTGGCAGTGCTGTGGATTGGCACCGTCTTCGTCAACTCTGGCGGACTCTGTAAAGTTCAACTGGCAACACTTGCCGGTATCACCTGACGAAGTGGGTGTGGCAAGACTACAAAACCGGCTGCACTCATCGGAGCTACTTGGGCACGGCACCGAAACTAGGATGCGTCACTTATACCCTGTTACTTCTCAGGTCGCTGCTGCCAGTGTCATCCTCACCGTGCTGCTGGCCTCGCCGATTTTTACCGCGCATGATGTCCTAACCGGACCCACCGCGGCACACCACCGCTTTTCCCCGTCGACTTGGCAGTGCTGTGGATTGGCACCGTCTTCGTCAACTCTGGCGGACTCTGTAAAGTTCAACTGGCAACACTTGCCGGTATCACCTGACGAAGTGGGTGTGGCAAGACTACGAAACCGGCTGCACTCATCGGAGCTACTTGGGCACGGCACCGAAACTAGGATGCGTCACTTATACCCTGTTACTTCTCAGGTCGCTGCTGCCAGTGTCATCCTCACCGTGCTGCTGGCCTCGCCGATTTTTACCGCGCACGATGTCCTAACCGGACCCGCCGCGGCACACCACCGCTTTTCCCCGTCGACTTGGCAGTGCTGTGGATTGGCACCGTCTTCGTCAACTCTGGCGGACTCTGTAAAGTTCAACTGGCAACACTTGCCGGTATCACCTGACGAAGTGGGTGTGGCAAGACTACAAAACCGGCTGCACTCATCGGAGCTACTTGGGCACGGCACCGAAACTAGGATGCGTCACTTATACCCTGTTACTTCTCAGGTCGCTGCTGCCAGTGTCATCCTCACCGTGCTGCTGGCCTCGCCGATTTTTACCGCGCACGATGTCCTAACCGGACCCGCCGCGGCACACCACCGCTTTTCCCCGTCGACTTGGCAGTGCTGTGGATTGGCACCGTCTTCGTCAACTCTGGCGGACTCTGTAAAGTTCAACTGGCAACACTTGCCGGTATCACCTGACGAAGTGGGTGTGACAAGACTACAAAACCGGCTGCACTCATCGGAGCTACTTGGGCACGGCACCGAAACTAGGATGCGTCACTTATACCCTGTTACTTCTCAGGTCGCTGCTGCCAGTGTCATCCTCACCGTGCTGCTGGCCTCGCCGATTTTTACCGCGCACGATGTCCTAACCGGACCCGCCGCGGCACACCACCGCTTTTCCCCGTCGACTTGGCAGTGCTGTGGATTGGCACCGTCTTCGTCAACTCTGGCGGACTCTGTAAAGTTCAACTGGCAACACTTGCCGGTATCACCTGACGAAGTGGGTGTGGCAAGACTACAAAACCGGCTGCACTCATCGGAGCTACTTGGGCACGGCACCGAAACTAGGATGCGTCACTTATACCCTGTTACTTCTCAGGTCGCTGCTGCCAGTGTCATCCTCACCGTGCTGCTGGCCTCGCCGATTTTTACCGCGCACGATGTCCTAACCGGACCCGCCGCGGCACACCACCGCTTTTCCCCGTCGACTTGGCAGTGCTGTGGATTGGCACCGTCTTCGTCAACTCTGGCGGACTCTGTAAAGTTCAACTGGCAACACTTGCCGGTATCACCTGACGAAGTGGGTGTGGCAAGACTACAAAACCGGCTGCACTCATCGGAGCTACTTGGGCACGGCACCGAAACTAGGATGCGTCACTTATACCCTGTTACTTCTCAGGTCGCTGCTGCCAGTGTCATCCTCACCGTGCTGCTGGCCTCGCCGATTTTTACCGCGCACGATGTCCTAACCGGACCCGCCGCGGCACACCACCGCTTTTCCCCGTCGACTTGGCAGTGCTGTGGATTGGCACCGTCTTCGTCAACTCTGGCGGACTCTGTAAAGTTCAACTGGCAACACTTGCCGGTATCACCTGACGAAGTGGGTGTGGCAAGACTACAAAACCGGCTGCACTCATCGGAGCTACTTGGGCACGGCACCGAAACTAGGATGCGTCACTTATACCCTGTTACTTCTCAGGTCGCTGCTGCCAGTGTCATCCTCACCGTGCTGCTGGCCTCGCCGATTTTTACCGCGCACGATGTCCTAACCGGACCCGCCGCGGCACACCACCGCTTTTCCCCGTCGACTTGGCAGTGCTGTGGATTGGCACCGTCTTCGTCAACTCTGGCGGACTCTGTAAAGTTCAACTGGCAACACTTGCCGGTATCACCTGACGAAGTGGGTGTGGCAAGACTACAAAACCGGCTGCACTCATCGGAGCTACTTGGGCACGGCACCGAAACTAGGATGCGTCACTTATACCCTGTTACTTCTCAGGTCGCTGCTGCCAGTGTCATCCTCACCGTGCTGCTGGCCTCGCCGATTTTTACCGCGCACGATGTCCTAACCGGACCCGCCGCGGCACACCACCGCTTTTCCCCGTCGACTTGGCAGTGCTGTGGATTGGCACCGTCTTCGTCAACTCTGGCGGACTCTGTAAAGTTCAACTGGCAACACTTGCCGGTATCACCTGACGAAGTGGGTGTGGCAAGACTACAAAACCGGCTGCACTCATCGGAGCTACTTGGGCACGGCACCGAAACTAGGATGCGTCACTTATACCCTGTTACTTCTCAGGTCGCTGCTGCCAGTGTCATCCTCACCGTGCTGCTGGCCTCGCCGATTTTTACCGCGCACGATGTCCTAACCGAACCCGCCGCGGCACACCACCGCTTTTCCCCGTCGACTTGGCAGTGCTGTGGATTGGCACCGTCTTCGTCAACTCTGGCGGACTCTGTAAAGTTCAACTGACAACACTTGCCGGTATCACCTGACGAAGTGGGTGTGACAAGACTACAAAACCGGCTGCACTCATCGGAGCTACTTGGGCACGGCACCGAAACTAGGATGCGTCACTTATACCCTGTTACTTCTCAGGTCGCTGCTGCCAGTGTCATCCTCACCGTGCTGCTGGCCTCGCCGATTTTTACCGCGCACGATGTCCTAACCGAACCCGCCGCGGCACACCACCGCTTTTCCCCGTCGACTTGGCAGTGCTGTGGATTGGCACCGTCTTCGTCAACTCTGGCGGACTCTGTAAAGTTCAACTGACAACACTTGCCGGTATCACCTGACGAAGTGGGTGTGACAAGACTACAAAACCGGCTGCACTCATCGGAGCTACTTGGGCACGGCACCGAAACTAGGATGCGTCACTTATACCCTGTTACTTCTCAGGTCGCTGCTGCCAGTGTCATCCTCACCGTGCTGCTGGCCTCGCCGATTTTTACCGCGCACGATGTCCTAACCGGACCCGCCGCGGCACACCACCGCTTTTCCCCGTCGACTTGGCAGTGCTGTGGATTGGCACCGTCTTCGTCAACTCTGGCGGACTCTGTAAAGTTCAACTGGCAACACTTGCCGGTATCACCTGACGAAGTGGGTGTGGCAAGACTACAAAACCGGCTGCACTCATCGGAGCTACTTTGGCACGGCACCGAAACTAGGATGCGTCACTTATACCCTGTTACTTCTCAGGTTGGTGTTTTTTCGACGTCTCACCGAGATAACAATGTATGTGTGATTGCGGTGTCGTGCCCTCCCGATGTGTACAAACGTTTGATTCTTATCTGGCGTAATTTATCTCAGTGTGCTGCGAAAATGTCATCTATCGCTGATTTTGTAGCAAACTTGCTTCTACTGTCTGGGGATATTGAAACTAATCCCGGCCCGGATACCCTTGTTTCTGAGAACATCTCCCCGCTTCCTCAGATTCTCGCCTCGTTAAACAGCCTTTCTGCAGGTCGAGCTGCAATTTTAAATGAGATAAAATCATTACAAAAAAAGCAAAAAGAAACGGCCAAAGTTCTTGGGGACTTGAGGACGCAGATGTACGCTATTGACCGAGATGTCTCTGCCTTAAAAGTGATAAAAGATGAAGTCGCTTCAATTTCTGCAATGAATGCACGAGCCAGTGCAGACCTTGGACGTGTAATGCAGAAATGTGAAAACCTAGAAAACCAGTCTAGACGTAAGAATCTTTTGTTTTTGAACCTTCCTGACGTTCGCGGTGAAACATGGGCAAAATCTGAGGAAAGCGTTATAGCCTTTTGCAACGAATTGCTTGGCATCACTATTCTCCCGGCTGCTATCGAGCGTGCTCACAGGCTTGGCTCTTTTCGTGAAAACCGGGTGTCTCCGAGGCCTCTCATTGTAAAATTCAACTCCTACAAAGAAAAAGAGCTGATCTTGTCAAAGTCGTTTAAACTGAAAGGAACTAATTTCCGTTTAAGTGATGATTATTCAATCGATGTCCGTAATTCAAGAAAATAACTTGTCACGTTTGCAAAATCTAAGGGGCAAGATTTTAAGCTTCGGCATGACAAGTTGATAATGGGGAACTTAAGGTACATTTACGATAAACAATCTAACTCAGTGAAGCCACTCCCTGCATAGCAACCCCGCAATCATCCAACGCGTTCCTCCTCCCCCGAAAGCTGCTCTCGCCCCGTTTCAAGTCTAAATTTTTTCGTTGCCAACGCTAGAAGTGTTTATACAAAGCAGGACGACCTTCTCTCTGCAGTCCAGTCATGCTCAGCTGACGTTATCATTTTAACAGAAACTTGGCTCACAGATGATATCTCAAACTCGGAACTAACCATACACCCCTCACATTTTATTTTTCGTAATGACAGAGCAGGCCGAAAGGGAGGAGGTGTGCTTGTAGCAGTCAAAAAGACATACCGCATTTATTGTTCCGATACTGTTCCAAACTTTGAAGCCGTTTGGGTTAGAATAAAAATGCCTACCATGTTTATCATGGTAGTTGCTTGTTATAAGCCCCCAAGTGTTCTGGATTTTGCTCCGCTACTTCATGATTTTCTTGAGTCTCTTATTCTTTTATACCCAAATGATGTACTTGTTATTTCTGGTGATTTCAACTACCCTGATATTAAGTGGTCCCTTCTGTCTGATAAAATACCATTTTTATCGTGGCATAACCTTCCAAAACCGTCTCGAGATTTTATTGACGTTAATACTCTTTTGCGCTTTGTCAAATAGTTATTAAACCCAGTCGTGGTGAAGCCTTGCATGACCTTTTTTTTATTTCAAAACCCGATCTAGTTGCAAATACTGTGTATATGGAACCACTAAGTGATCACATATCTATTAATCTTGAACTTTTCATTCCATCATGTGAGCAACCTCTTCGGGCAAAAACAATTTCCAGTTACTCCAGGGCAAACCTCGACACTATTAACCAAAACTTTTCGCTATTTTCAGCTTGGTTTTTAGAGGAATTTGTCTCTAGGTCTCTGAATGAAAACTGGATTTTGTTTAAATGTAAATTGGTTGAGTTGTGTGACAAATTTATTCCGAAACTAACCATTCCCCCGTTGTTTTCGAACCCGTGGTTTTTAGCACGTTTGAAGAGGTTGCTAAATAAAAAGAATAGGCTCTTTCGTGCCGCAAAGGCGTCTCAGACTGCTATTTCATGGTTAAAATACAAGGAGTGTTATTTAACTTGCAAATATGAAATAAAAAATGCGAAAGATAAGTTTTTTAACTATGATCTTTGTAATATAATGAAAACAAACCCCAAAAAGTGTTGGTCCGCTGTGAACCCAAAACAAGTAAAGGACTCGGTCAGCTTGACTGACGCCTCTGGAAAACGTTTACCGACCGCCGAGACCTGTAAACTGTTTTGTGCTTTCTTTAGTGAAGTGTTCACTGATGAAGTTTTTCCATTACCCTCTTACTGCCCAGAATATCTTATAATCACCCAAATGGATCAGATCATTGTAACAAATGACGGAATTTCAAAATTAATATCAATTTTACCATCAAACTCGGCTCCCAGTCCTGACCTTATAACTACAAAGTTGCTCAAGATTACAAGTGACATATCTAGTGTGCTCTTATCCCGCATATTTCAAAAATCCCTTGACTCTGGTGTTGTTTCGGCTGACTGGAAATCTGCGATGGTTGTCCCGATCTTTAAAGATGGCACAAAAGATGTCCCTACCAATTTCAGACCCATATCTCTAACCTCTGTTGTAAGTAAATTGATAGAACATGTTGTTTATTCTAATGTAATAAATTATTTATGTGTTAATAATATACTCTTTACAAACCAGCACGGTTTTCGGCGGTCGTACTCCTGTGAATCTCAGCTTTTTTAATTTTTAACGGACATCCACCATAACCTACATAAAAAACATGAAACTCATGCTATCTTCATTGATTTTAAAAAAGCGTTCGATAAAGTCCCACATTGCCGTCTTATCCAAAAATTAAAAGCACTTAAAGTAGAAACGTTCATTATAAACTGGATTGAAAACTTCCTTTCCAACAGAACACATAACGTTATAATAGACAGCAATCGTTCGTCACAAAAACTTGTTAAATTGGGAGTACCGCAGGGAACCGTGCTGGGTCCATTGTTGTTTTTAATTTACATAAATTACCTGCCGGATCTTCTGAATTCCACTATTAGATTATACGCGGACGACTGCGTGATTAATAGAAAAATAATGAGTGTAACTGACTGTACCCTTTGGCAAAATGACTTGTCACAAATTCAAGCGTGGTGTCGAGAGTGGCAAATGGAGATCAATGTTGACAAAACAAAATTTCTTAACTTCACTACTAAAAAAAACATTACTCAGATTGACTATTCACTTTCTACCATACCAATTGAAGCCGTAACATCTTACAAGTATCTTGGCATCTACTTTAACCATAACTTATCATGGGAGCCCCGTATAAACTACATATCAGCGAAAGCAAACAGAAGTTTGGGATTTTTAAAGCGCCATCTTTATAAGGCCACGCAAGAAGCAAAACTCATCGCATACAATTCTCTCATCCGTCCTCAACTCGAGTATGCATCCATCGTCTGGAACCCCCATCAGTTGTATCTGGAAGAAAAATTGGAAGCTGTTCAGAACCGGGCGTCACGTTTCATTCTCCGCAATTATCAGCATACAAGTGTTACCGATATGAAAGCAAAATTAAACCTCCCTCTTTTAAAACATGGGCGAAAAGTATCACGTCTTACCCACCTGCACAAAATATATTATAATTTTCCTTTAAAAAAAGATGAATACTGCCCACCGGCCACCCACATCTCCCCCGCACTGACCATCCACTCAAAATTCAACTGACTACACCTAGGACTAACCTATTCAAATTTTCTCCCCTACAATTGGCTATTACTGATTGGAACAACCTCCCGGAACCTATTGTGAGCATCACAGAATGCAATAACTTCAGATCTGCCATTTCCTCTCTCGTCACCACCTAGCGTCCTGTTTGCCCGCGTTCATTAACACCCTAGTCTTTTGTTTGTTTGCGATATTTTGAATGTTTAAATTTGCCCCCCCCCTTATGTAAAGCCCCCTGTGGGCATTTAAGGGGCAAATAAATGAAATGAAATGAAATGATGTGACCAGGAAATCATCAACCTCGGCTACCTCCAAGGTGAGCTGGGCATCAGTTGCTAAGTCCACTGCTCCCACACAATCCAAACAATATCAGTTGCTTCAAGCTGACAACGAGCAACTAAGAAGGGAACTAGCGCGTCTCAGTGCTAAAGTAGCCCAGCTGGAGAATCCCAAACAGGTGCGACCCTCCACACGACCCCCACTCACCCCTACCACAAACACTCAACCGTGTTCTCAGCCGCAGTCCAAACCTCCCATCCCCCTAAACTTGCCGCCGCCACCGCAGTAGAACCCATGGAGGTTCAGCGCACCACTACAAAGCGCAAGGCAGACGAACCCCTCCAACCAACCACCCCGGCAGAGTACGTAACCAAACAAGACCTCGAAAACCTCGAGACCAGGATGACGACTATGGTCACCAACAAAATTGAACAGATGAGCCACAGCATCATGGAGGTCGTCCACTCCCTACAATTGGAAGTGGCCGCCGTCACGCAAAAGCACCAACAAATGCTCCTCCAGCTTGTGGGAGTGAGGGTCGGCCACCACCACCAGAGGCCGCTGCTGACCGCCCGGAGCAAAGAACGTCCGGGGCGCGCAAACAGCGCACGAAGGACAGGCACGCAAGTGTATAAAAGAGGAGGACACGACTACGGAAGGGGAGACAGACCGTGGTCACGGAGGCGTGCAGTCCGAACGCTCCGGCAATGTTTTACGTTGATACTAACAACCCATTCCTGTTACTCTAATAAATGTAGTTTCTCGTTATAGAAATCCCGGCTTCGTGTTGTTCCTCCCGGATGGGCATGCAGCAAGGCAACCCTACCACATGGCGCCCAACGTGGGGCGCCGAAAAAAAAGATATAAAGGATCTGGGGTGGGCACACAATCGCGTTGCCTTGCTGCATGCCATGACGGTACACTTTGCCCGGTTGCTTTCGCAAGTCAGACCCTCAATTCCGCACAGCGTAATTACAGTGTTGCAGAAAGAGAATGCTTAGCCATAGTGTATGCATTAAAGCGATTTGACATGTATTTGGATGGCGCAACATTCCAAATTCAATGTGATCATTTAGCGTTGTCATGGCTGAAAAGACTTCAGAACCCCGCTGGTCGCCTCGCTCGTTGGGCACTTACGCTGCAACAATACGATTACACTATTGTGTACAGGCCTGGTGCTACAAACCAAATTGCTGATGCACTTTCCCGCGCCCCCCTTCCTGAGGAGCACGTGCAGGAAGTTCCAGGTCTGGTTGCGGTCGTTGATACAGCACAGGGACCACCTGATTCACGGTGGGGAACATTGGTCTCAAGAGAGGAGCTTCTCAAGGCCCAGCACGACGATGGGTTGTGCCAACAAGTGACTGCCTGGCTGGAAGAGTCCAGCCCAGTCAACACCAAGGGTGATGAACAGTTCGACTCTTACTTACTGAGCAGTGACGGACTCCTGTTGCGCTACATCCCTCAGGCTGATGATGATCTGAGCAGTTCTCCGTTTCGAACAGTGATACCTCGGAAGTTACGTAAGTCCTTCATCAGATACATGCACAGCTCTGCCTTAGCCGGACACAGCAGTGGGAGCAAAACTTACGATAAGTTGTCCCAGATTGCGACGTGGCCCGGCATGCGGCAAGATGTACTGAGGTATGCGCGTAGTTGCCCGTCATGCCAGAAAGCGAAGCCACGTGGTGGTCAACCCCCAGGTTTCATGCTACCGATCGCAAGCCAGAGCCCTTGGCAGATCTGTTGCTGTGACGTCATGGGTCCATTTCCACGTAGCCCACGCGGAAACCAGTACTTGTTCGTAGTAACAGACCATTTCACCAAATGGGTGGAGCTGTTCCCTTTACGAAAGTTGGACTCGCAGAAAATATGGGACTGCCTACTCCAAGTTTTCGCGCGTTTTGGTTTCCCGGCAAGCCTAATTTCGGACAATGCGTCGTATTTTACGAGCAAAGTGTTCGTCGATGCATGCGCGGTTCTGGGAATTGAACATGGGCGGACTTCGCCGTATCATCCACAGGCAAATATAACCGAAAGGGTAAATCGAAACCTTAAGATGATGCTTGTTGCGCACACGGAGCGTCACAAAGACTGGGATGCGAAGCTCCCAGAAATGGCCTTCGCCACCCGCACCACGGTTAACCGGTCAACCGGGCTCACCCCTGCCCAGCTCAATTTTGGCAGAGAGCTTGCCTTTCCTCTCACTAACACTCTCCGTTCGACAGAGCCCAGGGCACAGGACCGCAACTACACAAAGTTCGCAGACGACCTGCGAAAGCGTTTCACTATCAACCTCAAGGAAGCCCGGGAGAACCTCGACGTTGCCAGACTGCAGCAATCCGACCAGTACAACCAGGGACGCCGAGACCTGCAGTTCGAGGTGGGAGACTTGGTGCTCCGGCGCACTCACCCCCTGAGTGACGCGGCAAAAGGCTTCACGGCCTCACTGGCCAACAGGTGGGATGGTCCATTTCGTGTAGGCAAAAAGCTTTCCCCGCTTACATACACACTAATTCACCATCTCAATGGTGAGTCCACAGGACCAACTCTTGTCAACGACCTGAAACAATTCCACGTCCCGGAAGATGGTTTTTCGCAGGATCGGACCGATGCCGACGACGGCCCGGTTCCGGACCCCCCTCGCCGCCACACAGACGGTACAACCTGCGACGTCGGTGACGGCTGAGAGAGAAGTCGTAGAGCGGTGGACATGATTCTTCGTATTTTTAATGCGAATAGCATTCTTTGGATACTTCACGCACTTTTCGTCTATCTATGTATCTATCTGGCTATCTAACCTCTTACGCCGCGGGTCGATAAATAAATAAAATAAAAGACCGGCGCCGGCTGGGATTCGAACCGTTGACCCTTTGATCAGCAGGCAGACGCGCTAACCACAGAGCTATGAAGGCAGTCATTCAACGCACTCTAAACACTTGTTTATATCTTTACCATAGGACGCGCTTTACAGCGCTGTCACAGCTACCGGTGCGCGCGCGTTCCATGCACGAGGGCTAGCTCACCCTCTCCCGCGCTCACCCTCTCCCTCTAGCTCACCCTCTCCCGCGCTCGGGAGAGGGTGATGTAGCGGCCGTGCTCAGCCTCACGAGAGCGGAATGAGCCCTCGTGCATGGAACGCGCGCGCACCGGTAGCTGTGAAAGCGCTGTAAAGCGCGTCCTATGGTAAAGATATAAACAACCGTTTAGAGTACCGTTGGTTGAGACTAGCTGAGACGCCAGAAAGTCTGGTCGGTACCATTTTGAGTGTTTGTGCGTATGGCGCGTGCTTTGCTCGCCTTCCTAAGTGACACAAACGCACGTGCTGGGCTGCGGAGATCGTGCGCAGGGCTGTGAAAGTGTCAACAAATTTAGAATCGCCTCAAGAGTGGGCTGGCGTATCTAGAGTGTGCCGGCCACCTGACGAACGCGCATAACTCCGCACCGTTTGATGCTATTCGCATTAACGTAGATAATCATTCCCAAAGAATGGGTTCTGCTGATTTTTTTCTTCCTTCTTTCGGGTTTCGAGCGTTGTACCTCGATCGTATATCATCCCACGGATCTGATCGCCTTTTTGAGGGGGGAAATATTGCGCGATTGTGTGCCCACCCCAGATCCTTTATATCTTTTTTTATGCAATATGGAGCCAAGGGTTACACATGAGAGTAACCCATGGCAATTGCTCGTTCTGATCTACGAAGATGGATCACGGGCAACGCCACCACCAGTCCCGGTCATCTGGACGCCAGGGTCCCAGGACACGTGGCGGTCCCATGCAGTCACCGAGGGCGGCAATCGGCGAGGCCCTACTCACGGAACCGCGGCCAGTGGGCAAGGCGTTCCACAGGCATTGGAAACTGCAACTGCCAGTGATGCCGGGAACGGCGACCAAGGACGACCGCGACCTGGAGCGCGCCCTAGCGCTCGTACAGCGCCGCCGCCCACACCTTCTTCGACGTCTCCCTTCCGACGACGACCACGATGGTACAGACATTGACATGCCGCACGCTTAAAGGGGCGATGCAACAATTTTTGTACTTTGCGCAAATACCACTTAAAATGGATCCCTGACGTTAATGCCCTATGAAACACGCGTTTGTTTGTCACCCCACGCAATAGAAGTCCCAGAAAAAAATAAAAGAAAAACGAGCGGCGTTCATTCCCTCAACTCGCAGCAAGAACAAGCGGCCACGTGATCTGAAGCCGATTATATGCCGCCAAATGTTGATCATAGCCACGCGCTGGGGTTGGCAAAGCACAGGACACGCGCTGAGGTCCAGACATTGTTATGGCTCGGCTGTTGTCGTCGTTGCAGCAATTGGACAAGGGCCACTACCCGAATGCTTCTCGAGCTAGGAATTATCACGAGCCCAAATCGAGTGCCCACGCAATGCTCGGGTCCAATCTATGAACCGTATTCAAATATCGTCATCGGGGTGTTTTGCGATCCCCACGTTACGTCATCAAATTTTTCAAAGGAGAGATTGAATGAAAATGATCGCTTTTGTCCTCGAAATTACACCGCAACAAAGGAGTTTCTTGGCCAGTGGCATTGCGTGTGAGTATCCTTGAGTCCCAGGTGTGCCAGTAAGCTCGTGTAAAATGAAAAACATTCCAATTGAGTATCGTTGCACCGCTCCTTTAAGGGGGGGGGGAAGTGTGGGAGCGAGGGTCGGCCACCACCACCAGAGGCCGCTGCTGACCGCCCGGAGCAAAGAACGTCCGGGGCGCGCAAACAGCGCACGAAGGACAGGCACGCAAGTGTATAAAAGAGGGGGACACGACTACGGAAGGGGAGACAGACCGTGGTCACGGAGGCGTGCAGTCCGAACGCTCCGGCAATGTTTTACGTTGATACTAACAACCCATTCCTGTTACTCTAATAAATGTAGTTTCTCGTTATGGAAATCCCGGCTTCGTGTTGTTCCTTCCGGATGGGCATGCAGCAAGGCAACCCTACCACAAGCTTCAGCAGCTCAATCACCGCATGTCCATAGTCGAGTCCATAACGCAACACCTTTCCCTCCCTACGCCCCTGCCGCAATCACAACGATCCGCATCTCCCTCCAGGACCTCCCGTTCCACTTCGAGAGATCCAGTCCCCAACCTTGCCCCCTGTCCCCTAGCGCCGCCCAAACTACGGGTCCCCAGCAGCCGCAGCACCAGCCTCCCTCCTCCCCACCCCAATCATGGATAGGGACGAGATATGGCAGTGGAACTGCAGAAGCTACCGGAAGAAACGCGGAAACCTCCAACAATTCCTCCTAACCCGATCAGTTCCCCCGATAGTGATCTGCCTTCAAGAGGCTAGGACTGTCCCCAAGCTGGCCGGTTACAAAACATACAATTCACCCTCCGACACACAGCTCCTCGCACCCATACTCGTCCACCGCAATAGCACAGCCATACTGCACGATTCGGTAGATGACAATATACCACATACACTAATCGAGCTCATCCCTCGCAACGCTAAAAACAACAGTACATTCATTCTAAACGTGTACAGTCCACCAAGGGACTGGAGAGCCAAATTCCTCAACATATTACATCGTGCCAGGCTAATAGCCAAACGCGATCACCTCCTCGTGGTGGGGGATTTTAATCAACGACTCAAACCGTAACCGTAACCGAAACCGAAAACCGTTTAGGAACGAAATTTTTCCAGTAACCGTAACCGTAACGAAACCGTTATTCGAAATTTATAAAAACCGTAACCGTAACCGTAAGTTATTTACCGGTAACCGGTTTTAACCGATATTAACCGAAAAATTAAAAAAATTAGTTTTCTTCAAGTATGACTTGGAAGAAAGATCTTAAAACGTCGTGGCCTTTTGACAGAGTTACTGTCAGCGAGTGGTGGATCTGGTACTGCATTTACGTCGAATCTAACTTTAGGATTAAGAATACTTAGTTGAAATCAGTAGCCAAGCTTATAATAAAAAAAAAGTATCTATTTCTAAATCTTCCACACTCCTACATCGCTACATGCATTCAGTACGTGTCGCCTTCAGGGTATTAACTAATAAGTTAGAATTCTCAGATGACCATCCAACTCGGTTCTATCAAAACCACCGATGTTCCTAACATGCGGTAGCCAGTATGAAGAAACGAGGTAAATTGACCATCATGCAGAGTTGGCGGAAAAGAAAACCAGGGCCGGCTTGCTAGAACCAGCGTCTCAGCTGAGACTGGGTGAAAGAAAGCACTGCCAAAGCCAGCGCACGAGCTGAGCGGGACTCAAGCTGCGTCTCAAGACGCTCGGGCACCCCAGCCTTTACAGTGCTTTCTTTCACCCAGTCTCAGCTGAGACGCTGTTCTAGCAAGCCGGCCCTGGTATTCGTTTAATTTGAAACATGTCGCGAGTGGTGATTTTGAAACAACACAGATATATATATATGTCCAAGGTGCGTCGCACTACGTGTTTGGCCGACTTTGCCGCACTGCCAACCGCTCCCCCTTTTCCCCGCTACCCAACAGCGCCTGGGCAGATGCCTCCGGAGTCGGTTACGGTGTAGATGTTGGGGACTGTGCGCAGGCAATCATTGCCCCTCTGCCGAGACAGAGGGGCGATGATTGTCTGCACCACAACACGGCGAGTCCTCCGGGAAGGACTCGCCGTATTGTGGTGCGTGTGTATTGCCAAGAAAGGGACTCTTTTACACACGGAGAACAGAGCTTTGGCTCTCGCTCTGCGCCGCGGCCATGGACGAGCTTTGCCTTGGGCTATTGCGATTGCGATTTTTCTTCATATTTTTATTTATTCAGATTTATTTAAGAACCTCGGGAAGCCCTTCGGAAGTTTCTTGCGCCACCCTCAGCACGAGAAGGAAAAGATGTCTCGCGCCGAGAGCGCGAGGACTCGATGGCCCACCGGCTCGCCATCGCGTGTCAAGCGCGCAACGGCAGGTCGGCGGGGCTCATGACCGACGGTACCCATTTTATTGGCTTATATTTATTAAGAAAAAGAAGAGAGATGGCACTGACAATAGCCCAAGGCAAAGCTCGTCCATGGCCGCGGTGCAGCGCTAGAGCCAGTGCTGTGTTGTCCGTGTGTAGAAGGGTCCCTTTCACGCCAATGCACGTGCACCAGAACACAGCGAGTCGTTCCCAGAGGTGTATTTGCCTCGGCAGAGGTGCTATGATTGCCGGCGCACAGACCCCTACAAGTACTCCAAAACCGACTCCGGAGACATCTGCCCATGCGCTGTCGGGTAGCGGGATAAGGTGGAGAGGTGGGCAGTGCGGCAAAGTCGACCAAACACGCAGAAGAAAGGGAAGTCAATTGAGTGAAAGAGGAATTTGGTCTGAAACTGTGTCAAACAGGTGGACGAGGAGTAAAAATCCAGAGCCGTAAAGAGAAGTTCAAAATGCCAAGTAGCCCACGGCCCGTATAATAAATATACTATAGTATAATATAAGAACACCCGACCGGACATTGGGAGGCCGAGAGTTCAAATCCTAGCTCCGCCGTTTATTTTGGCTTTCGGCGGTTTCGTAAAACATTGATTCATTCGATAAAGTACTGTTTATTGATCTGCATATTTTCAAATTTATATAACATATATGAGGTATATATAGGGTGCCTCCGCACCTTCTTTAATTTTTTCTTATATATAAATGCACTATTTTTCTAGCGTCACAGAATCGGCCAGCGAGAGACGTGCGCTTCGATAACCTTAGGCAATTGCTTGGAAATAGCAAGCATGACGTAGGTGTAACATGGCAGGACAACGAAGACTAGTGAAAGGAACGAAGGACACATAACATATTTTTACATGTTTCTTTCTTGTTAATGTGTAGTTCGTTCCTCTCTTCAGTCTTACATAATTTGGGCTATTGCATTTACCTAATCGTTTGACTTTCACCAACTAGCTCAGCTCTTAATTTTATTAGTTTATTCCACTTAGCAGTATTTTACTAGAGGATGGCAATAGTTCTGCTCCTTCCTTCAGTGTGGGCGAAGACTCGTCTGCATGTATTAGGTTGAAATAAACTATAGCGACCAGAAGATGCGAATGGTTCTTCCAGCACCCAGTGGGAACTTTCTAAGGGTAGTTTACAAACGCTGCCGAACAACAAATTACGGATGTTTATTTTCATTTTTATTATATAGAATGCGATGATCCCCGAGTAGTGGGGGTAACATGTATGCTCGGGTATCAAACTATGTAATATAAGTAGATGTAGTGAACAAGCGTTGGAGTTAGAAACGTATGCAACTTTTGACCAATTAGAAGTATTAAGACGTTTCTAAATTCCTTGAATTTCACGTTGTTGGATATCTGGGACTACTTTAAACCGTTTATTATAAAACGGTTGTCTAGCATTTCAATTAGACAAATTATTGGAAAAACCGAAATAAACCGGTTTTTAAAGACGTCTAACCGGTAACCGAAACCGTAAAAAGTAAAACCGTAAAAAACCGAAACGAAAACGTTATCAACAGGAAGCGGTAACCGTAACCGTAACCGAAACGTTATATTTTTCGGTTTGAGTCCCTGATTTTAATGCGGCTCATGCTGCCTGGGGATACGCGAGGGATGCACCCAAAGGCACTCACCTCTGGGAGGCTGCTCAACAGGAGGGTATGACCCTCCTGAACGATCATCAGACTCCCACGAGAATAGGCAATAGCGTCTGTACCGACACATCACCCGACCTAGCGTTCACCCGAAACATTCCACGCGCAGATTGGCAAAACACGCAGGAATGTCTGGGTAGCGACCATTATCTAATTACCATCTGCCTACAGACTACAGATTACCGCAAAAAAACAGCGCCCAAACAAATAGCAGATTGGGACAAATTTCGCCAGAATAGGCTTAGGACGGCTCCCACGGAGATCGCGTCCCTCGAGGAATGGTCGCGCGCGCTGCTCACAGACGTCAGCGACACTACGCGCGCCATTCAAGAGGAGCCACTGTCTTTGCAAGAGGTGGACTCCCACCTACTGCACATGTGGAAGCGCGGAATGGCCTACACAAACACTGGAAAAAACAAAAACACAATCGCAAACTCAAGCTACGTATCGCTGAATTGGATCGAGAAATTGAGGACTATGCTAATACCCTCACGCGTCAACATTGGCACCAGATTTGCGATGGTTTGCGAGGAAGCCTGGGGAACGCCAAAACTTGGCACCTCCTCAGGCACCTCCTCGACCCAAACAAAACAAAAACGGAGCAGCGGAAGAATCTCTGCCGTCTCCTCCATCAATACGATGGAAGCACGCAAACACTACTCGAAAACCTACGGGCCATGTACATTGGACACAACCCCCACCACGCTAGAGGACTACACGGGTCTTCCCAACACCGATCTAGACTCTCCCATTCTGGAATCGGAGGTCCGTGCAGCCCTACACAAAATACGTACCCAATCGGCCCCAGGAGAGGACAAAATTAATAACAAAACTCTTAGGAACCTGGATGATGCTTCCATTCAGGCGTTGACCCAGCTTTTTAATGAGTGCTGGGAGGTGGGTGCCTTACCGCAGGAATAGAAGCACGCCAAAGTAATCTTTATTCCCAAACCAGGCAAACCCCTCACTCCAAACAACCTCAGGCTAATATCCCTCACATCATGCGTGGGAAGCTCTTCGAGCACGTTACCCTATCGCGGATGCAGAACTATCTGGAGGATTCCCGCCTCCTCCCTGTCTCAATGATAGGATTTCGCCCGAATCTTTCCACGCAGGACATTCTCCTGCAGCTAAATAGCCAGATATATGGCCCAGAACAGACTAGGAGATACAGGGCAATAGTAGGCCACGACCTCAAAAAGGCCTTTGATAACGTCCTCCACACAACAATCATGCAGACGTTAAACGGAATCAGGGTGGGCGCCAAAACATACAATTACATACGAGCGTTCCTCACAGACAGAACAGCAACCCTTAACATAGGAGACATAGAGTCACCACCCATCGCGCTGGGAGGAAGGGGAACACCACAAGGCTCTGTACTATCCCCGTTTCTCTTCAATCTCGCCCTCCTCACACTCCCAAACAAACTTGCCACCGTCCCGGGCTTATCCCACAGCCTTTACGCGGACGACATCACGCTTTGGGCGGATGCGTAGTCCGAGGAGGAGCTGGAGGGCATCCTCCAGCAAGGAATAGCTATGGTTAGCGGAGCGGGGAAAACATTTGGCCTCGCGTGCTCCCCGGAAAAGTCGGAATACATGACCGTGCGGCCCAGCGGACTTCGCAAGAACACGACAAAACCCCCACCATACAGGATGGAGCTCTCGCTCGAAGGGGAAACCCTTCCGGCGAGAGATAACATCCGCATATTAGGAATGACCTTTCAATCCAACGGTCAAAACACCGAACAGATTAGAAGGATAGAATTAGCCACTCAGCAGACATCGCGTCTTATACGCCGCTTAGCCAACCGTCACTCTGGGATGGGGAAGCGGATCAGCTCCGGCTGATCCAAGCCTTCGTCATTAGCAGAGTGACGTATGCGGCTCCATACATGAGACCACTGAAACTTGAACGCGATAAACTCAATCGCATCATCAGGGGGCTTACAAAACGGCGTTAGGCCTCCCCCCACCACCTCTACCGATAAGTTGCTAGCCCTAGGATTACACAACACGGTAGAAGAGATGATCGAGGGACATCTCTTCTCGCAATACACACGTCTCACTACCACACATACAGGTAGAGCCATTCTACAGAAACTAGGCATTCATCACGAGAGCTCATCAAGCCCGAAACACACGCTTCCACATGCCATCAGAGCCAATCTTCACATTCCTCCGCTTCCCAAAAGCATGCATCCGGAACACCAACCAGACCGCAGCAAAGCTCGAAGAGCGGCACTCCACAAACGATACGGCCAGCTTGAGGGCGTCGTGTACACGGACGCTGCTGACTATCCCCACCTAAAGGCCATGGCCATGGTCGCCATCGACGGCCATGGGGTCCCCCTCTCCGGGGGCTCGATCCGAACAACCAATTCGGAAACAGCGGAAGAGGTCGCTATTGCCATAGCCCTCCTTGTCCCCAACACTCAAACAATCATATCGGACTCTAAGCGCGCAATTCTTAACTTCGCGAGGGGCAGGGTTTCTGAGGCTACCCTCAGAGTTCTAACACGCTCCTCCGAAATTCCTAACGACATGGTCAGTCTAATCTGGGCCCCGGCTCATACCTCCCTCCCCGGAAACGAAGCCGCCCATGCCACCGCCCGAGAGCTAGCATATCGGGCACGGGGGGCAATGACGGGAACAGGTAACGAGCCGGTCAGTCACAGAGACACACTGACCTCGTACCAAGAAATTACGCAATCATATAGATTAGCACGCAGGACCCTTCCTCCGGGACACAAATCGCTAACCAAGAGCCAGGAATGGACCTGGCGACGACTCCAAACAAACATGTATCGAAATCCTACCCTTTATTCGAACTGGTTGCCGGACCTACACTCGGAAGTATGCAAATACACTATCCCACATTATGGGGGGGGGGGGGGGGAGGTCCAAATTCCCCCTTAAGGACAGGATGCCATTCGCATGCAATGATACGGAGCAGTGGAACGCGCTGATGCACAGCTCGGAAGCGGACGTCCAGAAGGAAATCTGCGACTGGGCCGAGGAAGCCGCCGCGGTCTGGGGTTTGCTACCCTCCCCCTCTTCTGCTTCATCATAGAGGAGGACATGGAATGGGCCCTGGACAAAACGTGGCCGTCTTTCCACGTATCGGCTTGACCCTACAAACCTAATAGATTATAAATAAAGTTGTGTCCTCCTCCTCCTGGCTTTTTACGAACAGAGACGTGGCAGTGAAGGGCATGTTCACAAATAGGGCGCAACGCTAGTTCTTTGCTGCTGCGACCGCGAACCACTGCCTCACTCGTGTCTCGTATCTCGTGTTGGCAGTTGCACTGTCAATGGTTTTGTTTTAGTTTTTACACTTCATATAGTTTGTAATGTCAATTCAGCACTCAGGTGGCGCTGCGCTAAAGGTGTAACTCGATGACTGTCTGTGACAGGGTGGAGACATCTTTTGTTTACCAAGTGCCGCCTGCGCGTGCCGAAGAAAACATATAAATAAACCTTGGATAAGGAAATTACTTCAAAGCTCTTGCCAAAGCTGAGCGCTCGCGCCGGGAGACGACTGGGCGCGTGCACTTTCTAAAAACATAGAAAATAACCGGGAAGGAAATGGCCGAGATGTCATCAGTCTCATCACACTACACCAGCGCGCGTGTATGAAGGCACTCTATCGGCGAATTCGGGTGGTCAATCGCCGGCGAGCCCACGCCGGCGGTATAGGCAACCAAAACCGCGCCAGCGGCGCACCACGTGACCCTCTCCGCCCAAACACAAAGCACCTGCAACTGGCGTTTTCGTTTGCCTGCGTCGCGCGTGAACTGTTACCTTCTTCCTCGATTATATTATGATTCAATAGGCACGTTGTAGGCATCAGCAACATATATTCGGACTCGGAGATATGGGTAAACAAATTTTAATATATTTTGTTTGGCTTCACGAAGAACTGTTGTTATCTTACAAGGATCCCAGAACGCTCACCAGCGTCGTTATTTATATTTTCTTTTTTCTTATTACCTTTTTTCTGGAATCCTCATCATTTTCATTTGGCCCAGCCCATTGAAATAGTAAAGCGCGTTCAGGTGTCGAGCTGCAGCACTATCAATACATTTTTTTTACAGCGGTGTAATAACATGCTGTGGCCCATAGCAGACTGATCTTGCGCAAGCTTTCCTTAAAATATTTTTTCTTTATCTTCGTTGTTTTTGCTGTCTTTTCTCGGACCACAGAGTGGTGTCTGTCTCAATGGCTTCGTTTTCTACTGGAACCTGCTTTCGGTGAGCATTATTCCGTTTGGCTCCCTTTCCAGATTCAATATATGACGATACCGGATGCAGTCTGGCAGACAAGCTGCCGGACCTCTTGAAGCTCGGGCAAAAATTGCGCCGGTAAATTGCCGGCACACACCTGAGAAAGCGCCACCCGAACGGCGCGCACTCGCCAGCTTTTAACCACGCGAACGCCCTTGCCGGAGATATGGCAAAATATTTTGCCCAGAAATGACCACCCGAATTAGCCATATGTGTGACTAGAATGCCTCAATGTCTGTGTGTGATTGTGAAGAGTTTAGTGTGAAACGCTATCGAAGCTACTGGTGCGAGCGCATGGCCTGATCATAAGTTCCATGTGCTCACGTCAGCAGCTTTGACATTGCAAGCAGGACGTCGGGCTACCCCATTGCTCTGCACTGGCGTGAGTTGGCCAAGTGTCCTAACACGTCGCAGCAAGTACACATGGAGCGAAAGCTCGCGCCGGGCAACCCAGGGATCCTGGATTTAATCTCCACCCCTGCTTGTTTCGATGTGCGTAAGCATCGTAGCGGCATACATCACATGACTCTGTTTCACCTTTAGTTCAAGCGCAGCAAACGCCTCGAGCAATCCGAGCCAATCCAGCGTTGATAGAGTATCATCTGATCTAAAGCTTCACGTGTCGCTCAGCCTAACCAGAAGATCACGTGATACTCTCGCAACACTGACCTGGCTGATCGCTTCCGACACCCTCGGACTGAAAATGTTAGAGACCCCGATGTAGCGGATCTACAGCACTGGATAAATCTCCATGACACAGCGTAAGGGGAGGGGATGTGTTCGAGATCATGCATCACTTCAGTGGCAATTCAACTTCGCGCTGCCTACTCCAACTAAATCGAATTCTTCATGCGGCTCACGCAGGAGATAAAAAAGATAAGTGCAGTTGTCTGGATTAATTAGGATATGTACCGAAGATTGTAGGCTTTCTTTCTGTCTCCTTGTTTCCGTGATCGTTTATGTCCTCAAATTCGAAAGCTCAAAACATAACCAATCACTGTATAAGCGCGAAGACTAAAACAAACAAAAAAAATGTTACAGTATTACGAAAAAACATCAAATTTATAAAGCAGGCTTTGAATAGCTACCTCATACTTTTCCCTAAAAAAAAATCTAACGAAAGAATGTATGTTACTCACTGAGACTAAATAGCTAACAAAAATAATAAGTAGTGATATTTCGCAAGATTTTTTGTTTGTGGGCAAATTACCTCGTATATACATTAATTTTCCTTATCTTCGAGCTCTTCCAAAAGAAAGAAAGAAAAAGAAAAAAAGGACCGGGCGTTGGAGGTTGCGTTTGCGGCAGTCAATCAATTTCCGGTCTGCTGTCGTGTGACCCCACTTTCTGCGCGCAGTTCACAAAGAGAGCGTGATCACGTTGTCACCTTTTGCGTTTCACCTTGAGTCCGAGTGCAGTGGACGAAACGAGCCATCTCAGCCAATCCAGCACCGGCAAGAGTGCCATGTGATCTTGAGCTCGGCGTGCCTTTCCGAACTCTTCACCCAACCAGATGGTCACGTGACACGCTCCCGGTGCTTGATTGGCTGGGATTGCTCACATCGTCCACCTCACCCGGAGTGCAGTTGAGACGGAGGGTTTGCTGCTCAGGGTGTGCGGAGATCGGTCGAAGGGCACTCATTTTGACAGCCGAGGTCACTCTTTGAAAGGCTTGGAATTATCTTTCCGCGCCATCTTTCTCCTGCGTCCGCGCTTGACAAGATCGCGGAGACAACGTTCTCCTCCTTCTTCCTCCCCCACCCGTCGCTGTCCGAGAGAGGAGGAAACTAAGCGGCTCCCAAGCAGTACAGAAACGTGAAGAAAACGTCGAAAGAACGTCGAAGACGTCTGTAACGTGACGTCGTACAACGTCGAAGGTCCGGACGTTACCTTCCTTCGACGTCGACGAAACCTTTAAATGTCCGCGATAAAAGGTGCATAGAAAATTGAGAAAACGTTCCCAATGATGTTTGTCACACGTCACATGCACGTCTCTGTGGGCCGTTGCGTCCTCCCTCGACGTTTATGATACGTGTGTTTACGACATCCCGACCACACTCGACGTTCACAGAACGTCGAGAAACCATTCCAAATTACGTTCCCTATGCGTCGTAGAAAAAACGTTGTGTCGCCCCCACTCAAAAAAAAAAAAATTGAGTATTATTGCTAAGTTGCTTTCATGCAAGTACGAAGGAAGTAACTAAAACACAGGTTTGGTGCGAACTGTTTATTTTAGCATGTTCAGACACGAGATGCAATACGGAACGCCGCAAAAAGACGTCAGCCAGAAGTATATAAAACAAAAAAATTCACGTAAAGAAATGAACAAGGGACGGTGTCACGCTGCGCGGAATGTTCCACCGCTTACCTTGTTCTGCTTCCGGTTAATCCGCTGACGCGCGTGCTTTACCCACCCCATCGTGCATAGCTGGTACTCTCGCTGCGTGCACGGGAATGGTTTCAGAAGTGGGATCCCGTCCACTAGGCGTTCTTGACTGGGATCGTCGGAGGCGTCTGAAGGGCCTTGATCGGAGACTGGACTTGACGCGCCATTATCTGCACATCCCCTTCTTTTCTGGGGGGCGTCATTCATATCCTCAAAGGCACCTTGATCCGAGCAGTAATACGATTCAACGTGTGAAGCGTCATGGCCTTGAAAAAGGTCCGCGAGCCGTGACTGAACACGACGGCGTTTTGGGCGATCACCGACTTCTTCATAGGGGTGACTTGAGCGAATCAGTCTGTACAGCATCGCAGCACTTCCACTGTATGCAGACTCGAAAAAAATCACGGCGACAAGCAGCCTGCCGCGTAAACCCCGTAGACTTTCGGAAAAAGCTGGACCGGGTTATACCCAGAGCTGTTCTCTCTGGGCCAACATAGAATTCAGTGAAATATTTTGGGAACGGCTGAGAAAATACGTGCACCCGGAACTAACCCTTGCCGATTGTTCGTCGCCACTATCTTCCCCCACTTTTCTCTCTCGCCCTCTTCTTGCCGATTTTCCCGACGCATCGCATGGGGCTCTATGGAGATGCCATTGGCATGTCCTCCATAGAGAAATATAGTACTACGTAAAGAGTGGCCACTCAAGCCGTTTCGCGGCCCAGGAGTTAGGGACTCTACTGGCCGTTAGTAGGCGCAACAGTGCAACTTATTTTGAACTTTTGTCAGATATATAATATTAATAAATAACTTCATTGTATAGAGTAAACTTTTAAAATTATTACGAACTTTGAAAACTTTCAGAAACGACTTCAACGGCTGTGGCTAAGGCTGCGGCACGACGATTGGCTTCGGAGTCGTGGACTCGACGGAGGGCAAACGGAGGGCGGATACTTCGGCTGCGTGGTTTGTGTCTCTTGCCTCGTTGTGTTGGTTGAGTTGGTTCTGCGGCTTGTTGTCTCGTGCGGGTTTCCAGTCATTCTTCCGTTGCGGTCATGGTATACGGTATATATAAGAAGTATTGTGACTGAAGTTTCTTTGTTGACGGACCTTTGCATTCGGTCACTGAATTTAGAAGCCACTGGGCCAGTCATATGTGCAAGCGCCTTTCAGCACATGGTCATATGTGCAAGCGCCTTTCATGGAACTTGGACGGTAATGTTTTTAAATGCCCTTCATCATATTGCATTTATCGCTGTAAGTCTCGCTGTAATACAGTACTTTTTTCCAGTGTACAACTGTTGACGCGTTATTTATACATTTTGCATGTGTATTGTTATTTTTGTGATGTATAAATAACACACATCACTCCTTGCCTTCAGAGTTGATGTTTGTTTTGCTTGTCATAGTTACAAAAATAAATACTTTTGTGTGTCAATCCCTGGTGTCGTCCCATGTCGTCCCTTCAAGAGAGTTAGCACGAATGTTAAAATATCCTTTTCGGTGTGCGGTCAGTTTGAATTATATGCAGCGCTGGATGACTTTTCTTCTGCAGTACAATTAAGGCGTGCCTATAAAACAATTATATTTTGAACAAAAAAACATGCTAGTTACAGTAACGCTGACTCGTTAAACTAGAGGGCGCATGCTACTACCCGATACAAAAATATGCCAGAATTCGCATTGAATCCATTCATTCATCTGGCCAGCGGTTACTGCGTGTATCCATCCATTCAACACTCAACTAGGGACTATACTGGCCGCTGGGTGCGCTCGCTGACGCTGAATTGGGCCGCTGGGGCCTATGGAAGTGTCCGCTCTTTACGTAGTACTATATTTCTCTATGTGTCCTCTGCCTGCCTTTCCCCCTCTCTCTCATGCCGCGTTAACGCCGGCTGTTTATCGCTTCTTCTTTTTTTTTGTTGTTGACACGTAGGTGCGAGCTCGACTTGAACGCTTTTTGGACCGTCATCTGGGCCATTCAACCGTCGGCATCATGAGTGCCAATATACACAAACTGTTGACAGTATCTACCGGATTTCGTCGTTGCCGGGCATTTTATTTTTTGGTGTAGTGTTTTTTTAGAGTAGTGTTCAAAAATGTGGAAGTGTGCAGTGAAATTGTGCTGCGTGCGTGCGATTTTTGTGTGGGTACGTTATCAGTGCCAAAGAAAGCAAGATATGTTTTGTCAGTCACACAACAAGACTGCGCACCGATCTACCGAAAGCGTTAATGTGCAGGAAGTTGGTGTTGCGGATGAACTGTGATGTTGATGCAAATTTTGTGGTTGTGCGCAAGTGAGCATGGGTAACAAAACAAGAAGAGAAATTGCCGAACCTTAAAACAATGCCAGGTGGTCGCGGAGCAGTATGGATGCTCCTAGGATATGATGAATGCCTGAAATCACCTGGAGAGAGGATTGTGTGGCGACGCGCCTGTGGCGCGTCCCAGGACCCAAGGAAGACGACAACGCGCATGCAACAAACAAGAATAGCACAATTCGATTCGTTCTAGACGCCATGGGCTTCACTTCTGTGGGCTTGACTTCGCAAATTAAAACCGTAACAATATTTTAAATAAACCAAAAGTATAACAAGCACATGTAAAAGGAATGATATTCCCAACATGGCTTAATATTATTTTTTTACTTCAGTGTACATTGAGTTTTGTATATGCCCTCCCTAGCGTAATTCCATGTGCAATTAATAGCATCTTGAAATAAATAAATTAATGTATAATTAAAGAAATTCCTCGAGCTCTCAAAAATTAAGTTTGGCTTGCGGATCTTGATCAGTGTCACCTTGACCACAGCTGTAATTAAGCTTTTAACAGTGAACGCGTATTATACGTGATTCTGAGGCTGGAGATGGAGCTGGAAAAGCTAAAAGAAACACAAAACAAAGGTTGTGGCATTATATCGCCAGAGCGTCAATGACAGGACAAAAATGGAACGTAATTGAGATATGTCCTCAACGTTGAACAAAACGTGAGTGGTCGACGTTGCCAGTACGTCTATTATGACGTTTACGACAGTTAGGTGTGAACTCGACGTCGCTGAAACGTCACTGACGGGGCAATAATGTAACGTCACTATGGACTTTATTTTAACGTCGAAGAAACGTGAGTGTTCGACGTTGCTAAAACGTATTGTCTTGACGTCGTGGCGACGATGACGACTTAGAAGTTGAAACAGGACGTCGCCAGCACGTCACGGACAGGACGATAATGGAACGTCATTTATAAACTTCACTTCAACGTCAAAGAAACGTGAGCGTTGGACGTTGCCTGAACGTCGTGCATCGACGTCGTGGGAACGTTGACGACGTTTGAGTTGAAATACAACGTCGTCACAACGTCACTGATTGGACTCTAATGGAACGTTATATAAGGACGTCACCTCAACATCGGAAAAACGTGATCGAAGTCACGCAGGGCGTCACGGACGTCAGGGACCTTTTCTCGACGTTTCCACGACGTTTTGTGCTGCCTGGGCTTGCAACCCCTGCATGATGACCAAAACGTGCGAATATTGTAAACTCCGCGCGCGCGCGGGTGTGTGTGTATGTGTGTGCGTGTGCGTGTGTGCGTGTGTGCGTGTGTGTGTGGGTGTGTGGGTGTGTGGGTGTGTGTGTGTGTGTGTGTGTGTGTGTGTGTGTGTGCGTGCGCGCGCGCGCGCGCTCTGCCTAGGAATGGCACAAGGCTTTTACCTGTTTTTGTATGTGTATCTTTTTGTTTTGAATGCGTATTTATTTTCCTCTCCCGTATCCCTTTCCCCACTTAGCGGCGGGCTAGCCGGCGTGGGTCTCAACCTTTCTGCCTAGACTTGCACGCTGCCGAGTGGGTATTGCAACCTCTGCAAATAAAAATTATTATTAATATTATTATTATTGTCGCAAGGTCCGTGGCGAAAGCTACAGTCCTACAGTGGCGAAAACAGTGGACAAAATTCAAACGCTCCTAGCAACTAGTGAACACGGCCGTTCATTGGTTGTTGCCTTCTGGACGCAGCGGGAGACCCGGCGCCTGGACGCAAAATATCTGGCTAGTCCACACACGTTGGAAAGCGCCAAAAAACGCTGTGTTTCGTCCCGGCGCCGGAAGTGACGTCAAAGCGCATTTTCGAAAAAGAAATAGATTAAATACTAAATTACAAAAAAATGTAACGGAATACAAGTAATTCCGTTACTTGTAACGGGTTACTTCCATGTATGTGGGCTACACGTATATTTAATTTTAGACACATCACGGCGAATAATCAGTGCAATATCGCACGCATTTGATGATGTGATTATCGCTTCGCGACCGTAAATGTATTGTCTAGAGCTGCTACTCGCCAGTTTGAATGGAGCTTAAAGAGCTATAAAACCGCACCAAATCTACGAGCGGAACATACCACAAATTAAGTTTTGTCATGACGCCATTTTGAAAATGCATACGTAAAGAAAAACAAGTAGTGTAACCACGACGTCCGTGCACCGAATGATCGTAGCTCTCTGTAAAAAGCGAGCGAAAGGTTAAAAAAACGCCCCAAATGTTTGAATCTGTGAACACTACATAAGCGTCGACCATTGATACTATTTATTTTTTTACAAATAAAGCTCTAGACCATTTGCTATATATATATTACCCAAGCATCAAGGAGAATGCAGGGATTGGTGTTCCACGCGCCACACGCGCACACCTTCCCCGTATAAAAGATTCGAAGTAAATAACCAAAATAAAGCGTTGACGAACGCGCGTGCAAGATGCCATTTGTTTTAAGTATTTGCTTTAGAAAATTTAATACTGCTGAGGCCAGCACGTGCGGCGCGTGGAACACCAATCCCTGCATTCTCATTGATGCTTGGGTAATATAGCAAAAAGTCTATTAACAAGTAAACAAAATATATTTTTGCAGTGCATGCCGATGTCCCAAAATATTCAAGACTACATTGGCATTTTTTTTTTAATGTTCCGTGTTTAGCGGTATTGGAGAAAGCTTGTCTTTACACCCGAGCGATTCCAACTCTGCTCGCGTTATTATATTTGCTGATCAAGACGTATTTACGTGCTTTAGAGCTCCAATAAATGTGAGCAAACGCTAGTTTCTACACGTTAAAAAAAGAAACTCTCTTCATATTAAAAAAAAACCAAAAAAACTCTAGTCCGCCGTATGCAATAGCAAACAAGCACGACCCGGCACGCAGGCGCACGCGCCTTGTGGGCCTCGCCCAGACATGGCGGCGGGGGGCGTGGCGCGGAAGGAGGGCAAGGAGGATAGTTTTCGATGGAAATGAATAAAATGCGGGGAGAGGAGGAAATAAACTAAGTACGATAACAGCTCCACCCTTTAGCGACGAGTTGAAATATCAAAGTTGCTTCATATGGCTATCTGGTAGTCACTGAATGTTCCCGGAGTTCGAAACTCCCAGGCTCGAGGTGCCAAGGTGGCGGCCCACTCTTTTTCTTTACTGTGGATACAGTTGCCTAGAGAGGGGTAGTTGGTCCACTCGGCCACGAAACCGGTCTTGGCAAAGGAACCCGAAAACGTGAAAAAAAAAAAAACAGAGGATAGTGGTAGCGCTGTAGTTGACTTTCCTTTAACAATAGACAGTTTTAGTATAGCGTTGCTGGCTCTTACATAGGCAATATGCAATAATATAGCGTGCGCTAAAAACGACCTGCTTGGACCGAGTTTAGTTGTGCGTTACGTTTCCGAGTGAACACCTCGCATGATCTTGGTTAAATTCGCCCGAGTGTAGAATTCCGCGTGCTTATAAAGCCACCATGTTCCTCACAAAAAAAAAATTAAAATGATATTGTGGGAAATTATTTTATTTCAAATTAAACCAAGCCGCAGCTGCCTCGTCAAGCGAGCTTTTCTGCAGGGTACATGGGCTACGAGTACCAGTGCGTAGCCCAATTCGAACACGGAGTCTCCGTCGATCGTCCCATGGAAACGGCACCCTTCATCAATGCTATCGCGGAATGAAATCCATGACCTACTGATGTCCAGTGCATAGCGAGCACTTCGGCGATTTCTTGAAGTTTTTTCCGTCGGCTATGAACTGTGCGAATAGGCTTAGCGTTGAGCAGATCTCAGCGTTGACGCACATTGCGAGCGGTGAACATTTTCACTGTGCACCCCTTCAGCTGCACGGCGATCTGATTCGACGGCGGTAGGTCCCGGAATGAATTGCCGAGCTGAACACCACACAATTTCACGTAACACTGTACTTCCCGAATACCCTGTCGCCCTTGCTTGCTCGGGAAGCTCCCGAGATCTCTCGAGAGCTTCCCGCAAAGCCCGCTAGCCCGCGTTGCGTGCGTACGCAATAGGCTAGCTCTTCTATTGCTTTCTCCGCATGTGCGCTCACAACCTGCAATTTCCTTGCGTTCGCAAAGCTGTAGAGGACGGTCCACTAAAACTTTCTAATATCGCTGGCCGTGAACTGCCAGCGTGTTGCGGTCGCTCCGAGTTTGCGGCCTTTCATTTAATGTAAGGAGCATCCGCTTTCTGACGGTGCGAACATGTTGCGGATACACTACTATGAAACCCGAGATGAACAATTAAAACAAAAACGGTCAAGGCAAACGCAGCTGGGGGTTTATTGACCACAAAGCGTGAGTGGATACACATTCCGGCGAAAGCTAGAAAGAAAAAACACGTCCCAAAACCCAGAATGTTTACAGATGGTACACTCTAAAAAAAAAAAGGGTGTACGTGGGTGTACCGCGCGCCCTTACACCCCCTTCGACCGCAGACACCCCGACGAGCCTCAGGCAGCGTACTGGTACTCCCATCACGCGAATCCTAGCTCCTCTCCCAAAGGAATCGGCGGGCGAGGCGAGGGTGTTGACCGGTGAACCATTACACCACCACGCATAACAACCGGCTAGCAAGCCCAAGCCGTATGGATTGAATCCAGACGGATTCTTTAAAGGATCCTTTTACTTCGCACATAATTAGAAAAGGTTGCAAACATGTATTTTGTTGTATATTTATTGCACCACAATATTATGCCGTCAAAAGAGAGACCAAATTCACAACGCTATCGTACGACGAAAAACGTGCGTACAAAAAAAAAATATTAAGAAATCCGGAGCGAAATGATCGCGAGTTTTGCGTAACTTACGAAGGAATTCCGGAACAGCTCCCGAGCTGTCCTCCGCACGTTTTTGCAGTCAACATGTCCTGGTCGCTCGCATTTTGCCGCGACAAGCGACGGAAATTTTTTAAATAGTCTTCGACTTCGGGCGCGTTCCGACTTGAAGTAGTGAACGGAAAGAAAGAACTTCAACTACACGGCGAGGATTCCCGGAAACAGTCCCAGGAACCACTACGACCGTACCGAACGGACAAGCCGAGCTCGTTCACGGGAAAGGCCTAGGCGCTCCATGCCTGCAGACCGCACGCCCTGCTGAATGGAAGGGCGGAAGGGGATGCCCACACGACCTTCTCTTTTTATGGACCTTTCTCGTGTGAATAGCCTGAACAATGACCTCGAATGTAGGGATAGGAGTCTAATTTTTTCCCTCGTCGATCTCGGGGCGATGGCTGCGGTGACCGACGTCCTCATCGATTCCATCGTTTTTTTTTTGTATTTTGTTTTTTGACGTAGAATTGAAATAAATGTCGTATGGATTACCCTCACGACACATGGTACGTAACATTTTATTTCCTGAATGAGTGCGTCTCTTGCATTTAGACGTGACGATGAAGTTGTCCATAAAGTGCTTCCAGATTTTTTTCCTTACTGGCATTGTCTAAACAAGTCTGGTATGATTGCTGCGCCAATTACTTTAAAGTACTTCAAGGGCTAACCCTGCCATATCTTGCTACATTTTGCCAAAATATTGGTAATCTGCACCAAGCCTGCTCCAAAAACCAATTTGGTCGCCTTTCAACAAAACTCAACTGAAAACTTTAATTGAGCATCGTGTGTTGTGTGGCTTCAATGACCCTTGACACAAAGTACTTTTCATCAATTGTCCATCCGGTCTTGCATGGTTTTCCCGCTGTCTCGCGTTTCGCGCTCTCGTCGACCGTGGGTCTTCTTCTCCATCTTTTTTTTTTCAAATATTTTTTCCACGACAGACGCGGCTGTGTGCTGACGTTTCGACGCTACCCAGTTGAAAATTCCCATTAGGATTCCAATTGGAATTTCCCATTGGGTACCAGTTAGGTTTCGAGACAACCAATTGCATGGTGGCTGCCAATAAGAACCAACAGGAACCTTTTTGGAACCCATTCAGCTTTCACTGGAAAAATTATTCCAATTGGTGAGACCCATTGGCCAGTGTGCTTCCAATTGGAACCCACTAAAACCAATTGGTTCCAATTAAAACCAGTTAGAATTCCAAATGGACCTCACGGGGAATTTTTAGCTGGGTAGCGTGCCGGGTACCAGCCATGCTGTCATGCTGACGAAACGGAACCACGTTTTTGCGAGGCAGAAGTTGCTTGTGAGCTGAAGCAGTCGGTCCTGAAAGCAACGGTCGTGGGAAAACTATATTTGGTCCCTGCCTTCCAGTCACCGCTGTCGCGCGAAGCGCCGGGTGTTGCTGCCCCCATGTCGCTGCAAATATGCCGCTTTCTAAAATGAAATCTGAGCACCGCCGAACGTACATCAACATTCCTGTTCTTGTTTAAATGGTATGTTAGTGCAAAAATCCCTCTTTAACTGAATGACTGCTGTGTCAGAAT
This sequence comes from Ixodes ricinus, assembly GCA_037355805.1. Taxonomy (NCBI): domain Eukaryota; kingdom Metazoa; phylum Arthropoda; class Arachnida; order Ixodida; family Ixodidae; genus Ixodes; species Ixodes ricinus. The sequence continues at coordinate 44,398 of JAZHYW010002951.1, forward strand.
TATTGATTACCTAGGTTTTTCTCAGTGGGCTTTCTTTCGAGGAGGACTTTCGGCACGGGAAAACTTTGCCGCGAGAAAGGAAGTTAATGAAAAGAAGTGAACTAAAGCAAAGAGAGGCAGTGTCCCCTGCACTCTCGGAACCGCGCACAGCGCCGCTTGTTTTGTCTCGAGTTCAATCGTTGCACAAAGCGCTCCAAGAACTTTTTGACCCTGGCTCGTGATGCTCCTACATCACCGTGCTCAGGTTCTTTTTTTCTTGTGTGTTTAGCTTGCACCTTGTTTGCCGGCCTGGCAGTTAACTCACCGCTGGACTGTTTTTTGCTTGTCACGCCCAACAGTTACATTTTGCATACAATTTTGGGAATCAGTTGGCGACGACGGTGAGTGAAGTGGCATACCGTAATATCCCGAGTCATCGCCCATCCCCTCGAGTCATCGCCCACCCCAATTTTTGGGCCAATATCGATTTCCCTGAAAAAACACCGAGTCATCGGCCCACCCCTTCAAACACCCCAAACGCGGACTCCGTCTATAAACACTCATCTTACCCAAATGGCGGCCGCCAGGGCCTTACAGTTGGAGGACGTCCGTGACAAAGTGAAAACGGAGAGAAAGGCCCTCTCTTTGCTTACGCATTTTTCGAAAATCAGCGACACTGAAAGTGGTAGTGTATCCATGCGAAAAGAAAACGATGAAGATAAGAAAATAAAAGTTTGTTTTGCTTACGAAAATATCGATCCGACAAAAAAAAAAGAATCGGAAAGATAACACAAGCATTAACCCGGTCAGGAATCGCGAGGTAAGCGTACGCCCCGTATTTTGGGATGTAACGGAGTGTCGAAGTCTGTCTCCGCCGAGTAAGTCGCCGCGAACCCGCTCCTTCTCCCCGCACGTCGCGACCGCGGTGTACAATGTTTTAGACAAAGCCAGCAGGTAAATAAAGCTTTTCTGGAGCCGCGCCCTACACAGACGTTAGTAGGCGTCCCAAGCCCTGTTGATAGCATGCCGTGCGCGCGCGCATGCATGTGCATAAAACAAGAAAGTTGCGCAAGAGCTTGTGATTGACAAGGCGCCCGGCTGGCCCGACGCGCGAGTATTTGCCACGCGATCATGGCTTTCCGCTCTCCCAGCATCGCTCTTCGTCCTTCTTTGGTCCGCTCGCTCGCTCGCTCGTTGCGCCCTGGTTGGTTTTTCTATTTTCTTGCGGAATTTTCTTTCTTTCTTCTCTTTTTTTTTTTACTAACTAGGAGAACATAGTGGTGACGTGTTTCCATGGAACAGCGTTCGTGCTCTGTACAGATCGGTGGCGTTTTCAGCATATGCAAGCAACGGACTTTGCGGTAGTAAAACATTCTTTCGTGAGAATTTTTTCTATAAAAACAATAAAACTAAGTCGAGTTTGAGTTTAATGTATCTGTTGCGTAGCAGCACTAGATACGGAGAGAAAACTAGGCGGCACCTCGCTTTTATTCACTTTTATTGCTCACCCACGAGACATGGCCCACCCCACTTTTTCTCTGAATTTCAGGCGGCAGGGGGTGG
>JAZHYW010002953.1:0-10589 GCA_037355805.1 Ixodes ricinus
CCGAGGTAGGGTAGATACAGCTAGCGTCTGTGCACCGCAAACTTCGTGCGGCGTAAAAATGAATAGGTTGGTTATGTGTTCTTGGAATTCGTGGAGAAATCGGGTTTAACCCGATTCTCCTGAAACATGTTCGGGGTGTAAAAATCGGGTAAAATCGGGTTTTACCCGAAAACGAACAATCCTATGCATATGTTATGTTTGCAGCGACGCATAGCAAACGCCTCAACGATCGCGATTCCTTTCAAACCCTGACCTACGCAAATGATAATCTACAACGCGGTCAAAAGCGATGTCTTGGGCACCCCGAAAAGTCATTTTTGTTCGCACTGCCGATTATCGGTTTCCCGAAGTTAGCACACAAAGTGGGGAGTTTTTGTGTGCCTAACAGAAAACGACGCACCCTAAACATTCCATAGCTTCGCTTAGTGGAGTGGCCTACTAATCCTTGGGGTCTCGTGAGTCGTGCCTAGTTGTTTTGAAAACGGGGAGAAAAGAAAAGAAGAAACTCTTGAATGTCTTTGTTTAGGCCTGAGTGACACCCCCAACCCCTTTCGTAACAAGAGTCGTAACAAATTTCTGTAGGACCGCCAAGCTCGTCAAATAACCCCAGCGAAGCACAAGAAACCGCTCTCTTGCGGCATCACAAAATATTTCGTAATATAATTCTTACATTCGTTACTTTCACAACACCATGGTACCTCGTATTTTATCATTTCCTCGTTCATATTTCTTTCTTCGCATTATGGTTGTTATGGCGACAGGTGCGACTTCACTCTCGATTTTGACCGTTAGCTGAGAGCAGAAACCCAAAAATTGGGATGGGTAATGACTCAGGATATTGCAGTGCGTCCCGAGATTTATGTTTTTATAGATTTGTAAATAGATTTGTTTTGTGGAGTTAGCAACCCACCGCAGTTCTCCAGCCGTGATGTATTTGAAAGGCTGCCATGCAGTGAGGGAAAAATGCGACTTCGGTTACCGCGTCTAGTTCGAGCCCAGCGGGGCAAAGACAGCAGCGGATAGTGGGGAATTGCGGACGCTGACATCGTCGGTCCCGAGATACAGAACGAGGCGAAGCGCGCTCGCTTTGCATCTACGCTTTGCCTTTGTTCAACTGTTCGTCAGCGTGAGTTGTTTCTGATAAAATCACTTTCGCCGGTTGTTTCTGCGGAAATAAAGCAAAAGGACACTAAATATTGTCATTGCAAATTATGTTTTACCAGCTTTTGCGTTTATGACGGAAAAAACTTGCTATTTTGTCTCACCGGGACCGACAATGTCTGCTTCCGTGTATTGCTATTTCGAGGCGACTGCAAAGCCTGGGAAGATGCTGGGCCTTTTCCTCGATATTATTATATGATCTCTATGTTCGATGTAGACAGGGGCGGATGCAGGAATTTTCTGAGGGGGGTCAGGTGTTGGTCAGCGTACCATTTGTTTAGGAATCCCCTCCCCTCTCCTTCGTTTTACGCCCTAAATTTTACACATGCAGAAATCAAGAGGGGGGTCAGGACATCCGGACCCCCCCCCCCCCCTCTAAATCCGCCCCTGGATGTAGACCGTCTCGATGCTCGTAAGAGCCATCAATGCAAACTCCTACTTCTCTCCCGCCTGGCTCTGTAAAACTACCGAGCTCGTCAAATACCACAAAAAAGTGGGAGCGTTCAAATACCACAAAGTGGGAGCGTAAGTTCTTCTGAAAAAGCTCCTTCAATATATCTAGAAGCCTTGTCTATGTTATATTATTTTCAACCACATATGAACGCGACGTTCCACTTGTAAAACGTCCAACAAGTTAAAAATGTACGATGGCATCCGTCGTATATTCATTACTTTCATAACATCGTGGCAACTCGTATCCTAATCTTTCCTCGTTCATATGTTTGTTTTCGCATTACGGTTGTTACGGCGTCAAATAAAAAAAGACGCAACAGTTATTTAATTACATGCACGAAGCAAGTAATCTAAAAACCGTGCAGTTTGTGGTTTCAGTCCACCTAAGCTTATGAGTCCAAAATGTCATGTGTTGAAACAAATAAAACTCATTGCCAAAATGATTAGTATAGAAAGTGAGTCTAACGTGGATATCTTCCAGCAGACGTTCGCGCGCCTTCAATACGATTTCTCAATAAATCGGCGCTGTGTCCCTTGGACACACTTTGGGGGCCAACACATGTTTACGTCGCTGCCCGAAATCTTGAATCAGCGTGTAGTGCTGCACCACAATAAAATGCAAAACGGACTCTATAGGCTGGTTCACACAGTTGCGTTCAGTTCCGCTCGAGTACGACGCGTGCATTTCAAGCTCAGGCATGTCTATGCTCGACGCAACTGTAGCCATAGCAACCTCTGGTTGTAATCAGGTGTCAAGTGGTTGCAGTTGCAGTCAAACGAAAATGTGTGAACCAGCCTTCAATCGCTCCCAACCGCGTAAGCAAAATCAAAAACGAAAAAAAAATGGGAGTGGAGCGATCAATGGGATTCATCCGATGGAAATGCGTGAGCATTAGTTCCTCCTTACCTCCTTCGTGTCACGCAACACGAAATCATGTAATCCTACGTGATAACGTGACACGAAAACGTCATCTTACTGATCACCTGATACGAACTGACGTCATCTTACGTGATCACGTGACACAAACACATCATCTTACGTGATCTCGTTACAGGGAATGACGTCATCTTACGTGATCACGTTATACGAAATGACGTCAGCTTACGTGATCACGTGACACGTCATCTTACGTGATCACGTAACACGTCATCTTGTAAGTCAACCTCTCCCCAGAGCAGCGCGCTCCGCACTTCCCGGGCCCGTGCAGTGCTGTAGTCGAAAGCAAGCTCCCTATGGCAAGCGAAAGCTTCTGAAGTCTCACATTGAGAATACTCGTAAGCGACCGTCTGTGGAAGCTTCGCACGTTGAGGTTTTTGGTGAGATCGAGCCATCGTGTTCCATTAACTATTGGTGAAGTTATCGTTCAATGAAGCCCTAAAAAAATATGAATGTAGTTGGTATAGACATCAAGATCTAATCACAAATGCGGTTTGACGTCGTTTAATTCACGTGTATATACAAGTGTAGCAATAAAGGAGTTATTTGTGCATACATGTTTAAAAAAAGTGTTTGTTATTCGACATAGGCCGTTGGGAGAACGATGTGTTCAGATTTTTCTTCATGTGCGCAAGTACACTTGACGCAATAAATAGTGACGATTTCGTCGTCCCAGTGGTGAGCAGGTGATTTCTTGCTAAATAAAAAATAAAATAAAAATAAAACATTTCACAAACCAAGTTTTGTGACATATGCTTTTCCAATGTCTAGCCACTATTTCGGAACCTTTCAGTCTAAACGAGTATACTTCTGTTTGTTTGTGCTAGCTTAGGAGGGGGTCACAGAGCCTATATTTTTATCTTCCTCTAGGACAGACGTACAGAGTCATACCGCAACACGCGTCTGTGGAACACACAGAGCTATCGCTCTCCTGTTGGCGGTACAGTAGCAGACGACACAACGTAGCTCCGTAGTTTATCGAGAACCTGACTTTTGCCCTGTGTACTTAGCCTCACCTATAAAAATGATTTTGACTTTCTATTGAAAGCGTGTTGAGCTTCCTGTTGACTGTGATTACTTTCTTTTGACTTTGACTTTCTGTTGACATGGTCAACAGAAAGTTTGTTGACTTTGTGTTGAATCTTTTCTTATGATTTTCGTCAATCTGAGTCAAAAGAAAAGCTGTTGACTTTCTACTGACTTCATGTTGATTTTTCTGCTGACTTTCTGTTGACATGGTCAACAGAAAGTTTGTTAACTGTGTTGAGAACTTTTCTGATGATTTTCGTCAGCCTGAGCCAAAGAAAAGGCTGTTCGCCACTTTCTTCTATTGACTGAATGTTGATTTTTCTGCTGACTTTCTTTTGACATGGGTCGTATCAGTAAAGTTTGTTGACTTTGTGCTGAAACTTTTCTGGATGGTTTTCGTCAGCCTGAGTCAAAAGAAAAGCTGTTGCCACTTTCTATTGACTTCTATGTTGATTTTCTTTCTGCTGACTGCCTGTTGACAGTGTCATCAGAATGACTGCAGACGTTCTGTTTACTTCGTGTTGAAAATTTTCAGTTGGCTCTCTATAGCCAGTGTCAATAGAAAAGCTACATACTTTCTGTTGATTCTTTTTAAACATTGTACACCTCAACTAGATGTCAAAAGTGGCCAAGTTTTTCAATAGTCTCTGACAAGGTGAGAACGGAAAGCAGCTTCAGTTGTCCCGCTTTAGCAGGCCTACTACCCTTGAAAACGCTTCGGCGTTCGTGCACGTCCGGCGCGCGCGTGCAGTCAAAGCACGACGGAAAGGCATGGGGCGTGGGCTGGAGGCCAAGCGTTCGAAGGCATGTCCTGCCGTTCTGACTTTGTAAATGACTATAGTGACTTGAATTACAATATTAAATAGTCCAACTAGTAAAAAAAAGCAAAATCACTATTTGAAAGTGGAGAAACTGTCTTGACTCGCTTCGTCCTGAGTGGTGCTATGCAGAGAAGCGATAATATTTCTTCTAGGAGCCGTATTTGTGGTTGTTGTTTTAGCAACTGTCCCGAATTATTATTAGATGTACCATTGCTTTCCAATGAGATATAGTCACGACCTTCAAAATGCTGTTTTCCCTTTGAGCGGACTCCCGAGGAGAAGATCAAATACTTGGAACCTGAAAGAGGCACTGACACCTCAAAATCATATTTTTTTATTATCCGAAACGATTGAAAACGGTGCCGGGACATTACCCTCAAAATTCGAAACTTGGGAATTCAGTATTTGTGAATTAAAAAAACAATTTCCAAATGCCGAATTTGAAGTTCCCGCGCGGTCCCCGCCAGTGCAGTGAGTCAACTTTTGCGGTCTCCTGCGACTCGACTTTTTCTCGGACCTCCGCTGACCCGATGCGAGGAGGAGGCGAGCTGGCGGGATAGAAGGGAGCTGGCGCGGGAAAAAAACCGGTTTCTTCGCCGACTCGCCCATCTGCTCGAGCGCCGCCGAGTTTTCTGAGGGAGGACACAATTCTAGGAAGGGACATCTCACCGAACTCCGATTTTGGGTATTTCAAAAAGAGGGGCCGTAGTGCGTTCGCAATTGCGTTAAAAAACATGTTTTACGATTGCCGTTATTAAATGTTATAGAAATGTCGCCTACAAAGCTTCGAAATTTTCTGATTTTTGACGTCATCGATCAAAAGAAGGGAGGAGGTAGCGGCGGGAGATTTAAACGCCAAAAATAAAAAAGCGCGCGCCCGCGCGAAGAAATTTTTTTCGCGATGCGGTTTTTTTTGCGTGTTTATGACTACAACTTGCGTCGTTTTAGAGAATAAAAAAAATACGACCTTTGGGGTGTCAGTGCCCCTTTAATAGAGGTGTTGAGGTGGTCACCGACCAAATGAATTCCTTCAATATGTAGGCTATATAAGGCTCTGGAGCAGTCAATGGTACGTGCTTCATGGTGTTTGTGTTCGTTTCTAATATGTATTTCTCGTGTATATGTATTAGTGGTGCCTTCAAATACCACAGGAGCGCCATTTACTAACAAAATTAAAATAGAAAAGTCGCGTTTTTTTACGAAATTTTGCTGCAGCCATTTTGGAGGAGAGTGGAAAGCCATAGTAAGCTGTAGCTTTCTGTAGCTTTTCTGTTGAAAAGCTGTAGCATTTCAATTGAAAAGCAGCAGAAAAAGCATCTTGGAGGCGAACAGAAAGCCTGTTGACTTTCTTATTACAAAGTGGGCCAATATTCAAAAGAAAGTCGGCAGAGAAAAGCTAGAGAAGGTCAGATGAAAAGCTATTGACATCTTATATCCTCTGATGACTTTTTTTCACCAGCTTTTCAACAGAAAAGCGTCATGGGAGAGATCTGTTGACTTTCATTAGAAAAGTGGGCCAATATTCAAAAGAAAGTAAACAGAAAAAGCTGTTGACATTATATATCACTCCTGTTGACTTTTTCAACAGCTTTTTCAACAGAAAAGCGCTGACACTTTTTGTAGGGTCCGTGGCGGGCAGGGGCTTGGTCGTGCAGCCGCGGCCCGTAGCGCGACCGTTCAGACTAGGGAAATGGTCTTGAAGAACCGAGAAATGGTATCTTGTATATAATAATCACATGTCATTAGTATGTTCTACTAGCTAAACCAAATAAATATTTGCAGCTTGTGAGAATATGTTTGCGTGACGATTTACCGTTCGCACTCCTGACGGATGTTAGCGAATCATTCATGTTCGTGGCTCGCAGTTATCGGTACCCCCTCGGAGTGACTTCACCATGTTTTTTTGTATTTTTTTGCTTTTTTGTTTGCAGGGCATTGTAAAAATTACAAACACGCGAGAGAAAAAATCTTATTGAGTACGCGTGATTTTGAGCTTCGCAGCCCTAAAGATGCCCGATAAATGTCGTCCAACTTGGGGAGAAACTAATCCTTTCTGTTGGAAATTTGACTAGCGTATGCTGGCAGCTCGTTTCCTGTCTGTTTTGTCTATACTCCGTTTCACCGTAACTTGGCAAACTTCAAAGGTCAGAGCTGCTGTGAGGGAATCACAGTCGCGGAGCAAAGCATGGGACAGCTACTTTTAATAGCAGTTCTATGGCGCCTGCATGGAGCGCGTATCCGAGTTTTGTAGTGGAAAGGAAAAAAATAAATAATTAACGATTTTTGTTATGGTAAACACTTTACCTCTAAGTAGAACTTCAACCAAGTAACGGTTACGCGCTTTCATGCCCATTTCAACGAAGTTGGGAGAACGATGTATTGCGTCTTGTGAATACACATGTGGAGCAGCATGTTTATGTTAAAGGCATTGTGTTTAATCGCTGCGCAGTACTTGCCAAAAGAAGGCATTATTTGAGCAGTCTCAACCGTTTCCGTCTACGTGCGCTACGAATACAGCTTCGTAGCGCACGTAGAAGAAGTGATGAGGAAATGGCGTGCCCTTGATGATATGAGTGTGATTATGAAATAGAATGTTCAATCAACCTATAATTGCGACCTGTCCGGTCGCCTGGGACCCGGACAACTAATATCGTTCTCTGAAAAGTTCATTTTAATATTTACAAGTTTTGTGGAGTTCATCGAGCGAATAAAAATGTTCCAACAATGAGCTAGACCTACACAATTTCCCGAATCGAACACAGCGCTTTTGAATTTTAGCACTGTAGATAGTCCTGCGAACAGTGTATACTTGTGTGCAAATATTCGTCTAACAGTTTTTCAGCGTTGGAAAGCATCGGAATGACTCAGAATAACTGCGGAGTTGATAATCGGGGAAGATAAGACGGGGACTTTGGCACTTTGGGAAAACGGACCGTGGGCATTTGAGACAGGGGAACTGCCGCGGGACGAACGTGCTACGATCGCATACCCTTCCAAGGTCATCGCTTGGGCCACTGCGGGCGTCCAAAAAAAAAAACCTTTCTTTTCTTCTTTTTTTTTAGGGGGGGGGGGTGTAGGCGCTGATTGTCTTCTTCCTTTGTGGCTTTTGACAGACGCATAACGAGATTGGCAGAACAAGCAGGGGATTAATTTTTTTCGATGGATGCGTTCTTTCTATGTATGCGAACATGATTTTTTTTCCTTTTAGTAGTTAGTTGTCCTTGCCTTGACTCGGGTCCCAGTGGGTGCATTGTCGTTGTATGCCCACAATTTTTTTTTAGTTTATGGTAGTTTTTGCGCTAATAGAGACAAAAAAAAATCGTGCCTCGACAAAAAACAAAAACAAAAAACTTTGTTATTTTTTTTTTTTTTAATGAGCGTTTTTAAAGTTCGGAGCACATAGCTTTCGTTCCCGTGACATGTCGCTCGCTTTCGCGTAGCACCCTCGATTCTGAAGGCCACCGTGTTTTTTCAGGGAAGAAGGCGATTTTAGGTGCGCGCAGTGTTTCCAAAGGTGCAGGATTGAGAGCGTAACCCAAGCACTTGAAGAGAAGGGGAAGGCGGAGCTCTCTTCTTATCGGGACTCTCTTTTATGGGTCTCCACGTCTCGATTGTCCTACAAAATCAACTTTCATTTATTTCTCGCTCGTGGCTTCCAAGTACTGTGCGCAACTATTGAGATAGGGTATAGGGTGTTTTCACTGACGTAATTTCGTCCACCATTTTGTTGTTGTGAGCTGTCTGGCGTGTGCCAAACTCGAGCATTCCAAGGGTTTAAATGCCCCCTCAAATGCGTAGAGGACTGCTGACATCATCTCAACCGGTTACGATGTAATCCTTCAATGTAGTAAATTTGTTTGAAAAAACAAACTAACAACAAAATGGCGGATTGACGTCATATGCAAACAACCTATACGTAGTAATAGCTGCCTAATACGATGCATATTTCTAACACACAATAGTTTTGCGAAATCAAGGTTTCGCTCAAATGGACATCTCACACATACAGTTCGATCAGCAATACCTTTGACGTATTGACTCGCGAGAGATGCCCCCAACACGTTGTTGCCTTACTTGTTACTATTTCGCGCGCATTTTGCGACATATCGAAATGAAAGCGCATGACAAAAGTGGCGCTCGTTTTCCGCTCGATGGAAATTTCACGCCAGCTCGTTGTCTTCGCTGGTACCTTGAGCGTTTCCCAGCGATGCGGAGCGTTCAATATGAAAAAAAAAAAACGTACGATGGCGTCCTTCGTACACTCATTACTTCTATAACACCGAGCCGCTTCGTATCCTTTTGTTTTTCTTTCAAATTACAAATTTCTTTCTGTGCATTACGGATGTTACGACGCTAAGTCGGTCTGCACCCTCGAATTTGAACTTAGGCTAAGATCAAGGAAGAACCAGTTTAAATCAGGAAAATATAATTAACACTGTATCAAAGTAAATCCATAATATCGATCGGAAATACGATTTGACACATTCCATCTGAACACATACCGTGTGCGCACAGCGAATGCAATACCGAGTCAGCGTGCAAAATACCGCAACACTACGCTACCATAACATCTAAGCGATTTTCGCATAGCACCGAGCACCGAAAAAAGAACACAGTTATTCATTCACATAAAAGAAGCAAATTTATTTAAAGACCGGACACGCCGCACGTTCAGTCTAGGTAAGGTTATCAATAGACTCGACCATGTCAACTGTCGAAACAGATAAAAGACGTTGGCAAAAAGGATTAGTCTGAATAAGTGAATCTAACGCACGTATTTTACCAACCGATGGTCGCGCGTCTTCAATACCATTTCCGATTGTCACTGCGCACCTTGGACACACTTTGGGGAGCAAAACATATTTACATCGCCGCCCGAGGTCTTCATTGAACGTGTAGTGCTGACCAAAATAAAACGCTAACCTGACTCTCAATCGCTCGCCGCAAAAGACGATTTCGAAAAGGCGGTACTGTACGTCACTTGAGATAGAACACACAAGCTATAGAAACGAGCGTCGTAAAAAAGGGGACCGACATTTTAATCCTACCTCCGAACAGAAACGAGCGCCACCCACTGCATTACCCAGCACAGAGGCCGGACTCGGCCACCGCGCGTATTATCACTGAAGTCCGATGCAATGCACACTGAGCTGACTGACCACAGACATACCAAGCGCGCGCGAGGGAAGGAGAAGCTTCCTCCGCCGGGAGAACACGACACATTTCGGGGATCTATTTCACGCAGCGTATAACGCGGGCCTTTTCACACTCCGATACTGGCGCCATCTAGAAGTCGCGCGTTCAACCACGTCGCGAGCCGCGCGCCATCTGGTGGCTGAAACGGACGAATAAATAGAGGTGCACGCGCCCTCTTAACTTCACTACTAAAGAAAACATTACTCAGATTGACTATTCACTTTCTACCATACCAACTGAAGCCGTAACATCTTACAAGTATCTTGGCATCAACTTTAACCATAACCTATACCGGGAACTCTCATATAAACTACATATCTGCGAAAGCAAAAAGAAGTTTGGAATTTTTAAAGCGCCATCTTTATAAGGCCACGCAAGAGACAAAACTCATCGCATACAACTCTCTCATCCGTCCTCAACTCGAGTATGCATCCATTGTTCGGGAACCCCCAATCAGTTGTATCCGGAAGAAAAATTGGAAGCTGTTCAGAACCGGGCTACACGTTTCATTCTCCGCAACTATCAGCCTAGCAAGGGTGTTATCGCAATGAAAGCAAAATTAAACCTCCCTTCTTTTAAAACACAGGAGAAAAGTATCACCGCCTTACTCCAAATCCTCGCACAAGATATATTATACCTTCCTTTCCTTTAAAAAAGATGAATACTGCCCACCGGCCACCCACATCTCCCGTCGCACTGACCATCCACTCAAACTTCAACTGACGACACCTAGGACTAACCTAGTCAAATTTTCTCCTTACAATTGGCTATTACTGATCGGAACAACCTCCCGGAACCTATTGTGGGCATCAAAGAATGCAATAACTTCAGATTTGCCATTTCCTCTTTTCGTCACCATATAGCGTCCTGTTTGCCCGCGTTCATTAACACCCTAGTCTTTTTTTGTTTGTGATATTTCGAATGTTTAAATTTGCCCCCCCCCCCGCATGTAAAGCCTCCCCTGTGGGCATTTATGGGTCAAATAAATGAAA